>LKNJ01000591.1:0-156223 GCA_002120245.1 Maccullochella peelii
ACAATACTCACTGTAAAGCATAATCAGCTGCTTAAGGCTTAACTGGCCAAGATTGAGGTTGTTCCGCTCAACCCACTAGGAGCACTACATCAGACTGTAAAACGTGTCGCTTCCTGTTGTCAACAGGTGGCGCTATGACTATGACTGAATTCTGGCATATAGATGGCTTCAGAGTTTTCAACCATCCCTGACCCCAGAAAACCTGCTTCCTGTTTCATGGCGAGGAATGCGTTGTCACGGCAACGCCGTTTGATGAAAAGTCAAAATTGTCACAGTGAAGCATCAACAAAGGGAATGTTATGAAATTATTATTATTATTATATCAAAGTTATTGTGTACTCAGAGCAAAAAGCTCTTTTTCTCTCGATTTCAAACAGGCTGCCCTACCTTGATGGTGGAAGTTGTTGGGACTGTAGCCTGAAAAGAAAGCCGGCAGCCATTATTCAGGGCTGAAGAAGTACTTCCTCTGCATGTTTTTTGGACTTAAAAAACAAACCATAAAAAAAAATTTAAAAAAAAAAAAGCTTATTTAATCTGTATTTCCACAGTTAATATTTACCCTTTGGAAAATATTTTCTCTTGTCTATACTTTAATATGGAAAGTGTCATAACACATTTCATCATACTGCAATTTCTGTGCTAAGTTGATTTAAATGTAACTGTAAAAATACAAATTAAATGACATTTCTTCACCAGCAGAAGAAGATAAAGTAGATTAATTTAGGTGTGAAAAAATTAATTTGTTTATCTTATTGTGTCCCTCTCTTCTGAAACCAAACCTATACCCTTGCGTAAAAGCCCGCTACGAGTCTGCAATAGGCTTTATTAGGGTCTTAACATCAGTAGTGACAGAGGATCACACTCAGCAGTATGGGTAAAACCAAACACAACCACAGTTTTGCCATTGAGGACACTAAGGGTACAGTATGTCTTCAACTATTCTATAAATAACTTAACTAGCTGTTGTGCATATCTTAGTTTGGTTCATTTTCTTTAAATCTGACTACTTTTAGGCTGGCAATATAATAAATTAAAGGCTTCAGCGTTTCTCTGCTAGCATTTTCTTCTCGACAGTGTGGATCAGCTTTTGAAACAGCATTTAGACCTTCATGTTGGAAAATAAAAACTGAACAGTTATCTGAATAAATACAATATGAAGAATCGTAGGGGCGGCACGGGTAGCATCAGGCAGACGGCATGATATGCGGACCTCCTCCGGAGGACGACCAGGACGATGACCAGACACGGGGACTGGCGCTGGAGAAGGAGGCGGCAGCCGGAGGGGGACTGGCGCTGGAGAAGGAGGCGGCAGCCGGAGGGGGACTGGCGCTGGAGAAGGAGGCGGCAGCCGGAGGGGGAACTAGAGGCTGCCCTCTCGGCAGCGGAGCGGGAACTAGAGGCTGCCCTCTCGGCAGCGGAGGAGACATTGGAGGAGGCTGCAGCACCACCTCTGCAGACACTGGAGGCGGTGGAGGCTGCAGCACCACCTCTGCAGACACTGGAGGCGGTGGAGGCTGCAGCACCACCCCCGGCAGACACTGGAGGCGGTGGAGGCTGCAGCAGAAGCTCTGCAGACACTGGAGGCGGTGGAGGCTGCAGCAGAAGCTCTGCAGACACTGGAGGCGGTGGAGGCTGCAGAAGCTCTGCAGACACTGGAGGCGCCAGCAGCTCGGGAGGCGGCTGATGCTGCAGCTCTGCAGGGCCCGGAGATGACTGCTGCGGCCCAGCAGGAACTGGAAAGTGTTGCGGCACCTGAATGGTGTTGAGCTGACTCTCTATCCGCGTTACACTGGCAGAGAGCCCCCTCAGCATCTCCACCACCCTCCAAAGGGCCTGATCGTGGTGACCCGCGAGAGTTCCCTGATCGGCGAGGGCCTGGCAGAGGTCTTGGGTGGTGTGGCAGAGATCGTCTGTGGCGTGGCGGAGGTTGCCCGAGTTAGCCGCTTCCATGACTGGCCAGAGTTCGACAGAGAATGGCGAAGACCGCAGATGGACAGGACCAGGCGGAGGCGGCAGCACAGGAGACACTGGAGGCGGAGGCGGCAGCACAGGAGACACTGGAGGCGGAGGCGGCAGCACTGGAGGCGGAGGCGGCAGCACAGGAGACACTGGAGGCGGAGGCGGCAGCACTGGAGGCTGCAGCACAGGAGACACTGGAGGCTGCAGCACAGGAGACACTGGAGGCTGCAGAGGTGGCTGGCACGGAAGAACCAGGATGAGAAAAGGCGTCAGGATAAACTTTCCACCTGTTGTGCGCCACCATGTAGGCAAATTCCCGGTCCTTCCTCCAGAACATGTTGAGGGATTCCAGGAAGTCTGGATCCTCAAAAAACACCTCCCTCGTCACATCAAAGTCCTCCCAGCTAAAAGGCAGGCTGGGAGACTAACTGTCCGCTGGGTCCATTCTTGGCCGGTCCATTCTGTTAGGGCGAGGAGGTGGAAGCAGCAGGAGAAGGACCCAAACGTAGACAGTAGTGGAGGCTTAAAGCAGTTCCAAAAGTTTATTTTAAATGCTTACTTGTAGAGGATATCCAAAGTGGGAACACAAAAAACGTAGCATTGGCAGGAGTACAGGAATATCCAAAAACCTGTACATGAAAACCAAGCAAAAGCAGGAATTCACACAAAAGCACATCCAACACAAAACAATGGACTGGCAGAGAACAAAGGACAAAGACTGGTATAAATATGGAAGGTCTAACGAAGGAAATCAGACACAGGTGAGTCACAGGGAACAGGTGAAAACACTCAAGGGCAGAGACACGAGGGAAGGAAACACACTGGAAACGAGACAAGACAAAACTTCAAAATAAAGCAGGAACGAACAATGAGTCCACATTATGACATTATTCAGAGGTGAAAAGTGAAAGATGTATTCTACTCGTTCACTGCGTTGTAGTGTAGACATTTTGAGTACATTTATCTTCATTTCCAAAATAAGTGGTTTGGATATTAGGATGTGGTTAAGCTGTGGGACTGGCCTGTGGTTGTAATGTTTACAGGAATAATAAAAATCTACTTTACTATGTTACTACTTCTAATCTGTAGATTTACATCATGTTCATTATATTTCTTCATTATATCTTCAAACTAAAAATGCTGTTAAAACTGTTTATATTAACCAGGTTATTCCTTTTGTGAATTTGAGACCAAGCATGTATTACATATTACATATTGTACTTTATAATTATCCAAACTGATAGTAAATATAAATAAGTAAATATAGCCTAAATTACCCTTACTAAAAAGGCTTGTGCAGTATGGATCCTACAAACTACTAAATCTAGAATTGCAGGACATTTTGATGGAAACAAAACAAATCCAGGCAAAATTCAGTTAAAACCAATCTACTCCTTTATAAATGATTTAGAGGGGAAAATATCAATGAAACCTTAACCATCAAGGACTGTTGTAAACTTAACGTTTGGAGAAAGGAAATGCATTACATCACTGAGGGTCCTCACAAACACATTGTGTGTGTGTGTGTGCGTGTGTGTGTGTGTGTGTGTGTGTGCGCGTGTGTGTGTGTGTGTTCCTGGTTCTGTACTCAGTTTTAGTAAATTTTTATCTTTGTAAGTTCATGCATGGATTTTTGACCCCTCTTTTCTCAGGTGCAGCACCCCAAGTCTCGCAGCCTCATGGACTCCCAGAAGGACCCGCGGGTGCTTGAGGGTTTCCAGGGCTGCCTGGACTCTGTCATGCTGAACAACAATGAGCTGCCGCTGCAGAACAAGCGCTCGCGCTACGCAGAGGTTGTGGGACTGACCGAGCTGAAGCTGGGCTGTATCCTCTATCCTGACGCCTGCCTGCAGCAGCCCTGTCGCAACGGAGCCACTTGCACCAGCCTGCCCTCTGGTGGTGAGTAACAACACAGCCACTCTTTAATGCCATATTAATTATTCAATTAAATGTGGTAACAAATGTGGTTAGTGTATTGGAAATGTTATAAATGTCTTCTTTACTTAGTTTGAAAGTATTCATTTTATAAAAACTGGGTGTATATCAGTCAAAAAAGAGCAAGATAATGGACACACTCTAATTTCAAAATAAAGAGAATAAGAGTGGAGGGTTGAGCACCTTGCATGAAAGCTCTGCCACCATCGGTGTGTGTGTTTGTGTGAAGTGCTTTGTCCATTAAGGTAGAAAAGTGCTATATAAATGCAGTCCATTTTCCATTTTACCATCAAAAACATGTACACTGTATGTAAATTAGGTGGACTAATTATTAAAAAACACAAAATTAGTATTTATCAGGCTGCTGTATAAGATTGCATTACATCATGAAGGTGTTTCTATTTTGGCAGATGCTATTAGCACCTACGTGTCAGTAGCCAACAATGCTATTTGCACTCGGGGTGGAATAGCCCCGTTGTCAAAAACCACCCGCGGCCAACAATAGACGTTCTGTGGCCCTACAAATTAACAATAACAATAAAATATAGTCTTTTAGTGCTTTTAAAAATGGGGCAGGAATACATGAAAGGCAGGTGTTAAATCCCAAAACCAACACTGTTAGTCCATCTCTCAGTACTGTCCAACTTCCTGTCTGTGGCTCTCAGCTCCAAGCCCATTGGTTCCTACTGAAGACATAAATCTTTAAAAACAGCTCACAAATATATAGATTATTTTTTTAAAAAGGTTCAGTAATTTTCTTAAAACAGGTGGTCACTAGTTTTTATCAAACGTTACTCAGACAGGAGGAAATAGTGCATTTGTTGGGGACTATTTTCAGCAGTGGATGAATCCACATTTGGTGAGTATTTGGAGCAGCAGGACGGTGTATGTGGGATTGAGCCCAAATAAACTACAGTGTGTGAGTTCATGGTAATGAAAGATGTCACCCAGTGCAACAGTGACTATGTTTACATGCGCGCTAATTTCCCACTTTTATTCAGAATATAACGATATTCTGAATTTGATTCGGGTCATGTATTCTGTTTGGAATTAGGCCTTATTCCGAATTTAGCATTTTTCGATTAAGACATGCAGGATATGCTGATATTATTCAGGTTTTAGGAGCATTTTTGGACATGTATACAACTCATTCATAATGCGTCTCAGTTGGGGTTTTTACCGCAGTTTGCGACACACGGCCTTTTGCCTGTTTATGGTCAGCTCTGTGCGTTGTAAACAAACTAACTCGCCAACAGTTTGCAAGGCTGGGGTAGAGATGCATTCACAAAAGAAAACTCCACATTTCTGGTGGGAAGGAGAAACATTAAATATTACGAAAGACTTGGATATCAACAGGTTTCTGGATATTTGTGCAAATATTGCAACGCTGACCTTTTCAAGAAGGTGGTTGAACGAATGAAAGAGGGAGGCTGAGTTTGCACGATGAAACAAGTCCGCCACTGGCGGAAAACTTTGAATATATCCTATTTTGATGCAAAGAATGATAAACATGATAAACAATATGTTAGGGTATCGAACCCCTGTAAAACACAGCGTTTACATGCAGTATGCATGGCTGCATTTAAACAAGAATATTAGTGGAATATTCTTTTTCATTAGTCATGTAAACAGCTTAGTAGAAATATAGCCTTTTGAGGAATAAGGGCTAAAACCGGAATATTTTGTGCATGTAAACGTAGTCAGTGTGGCTTATTGATGTGTTTTTAATAGTTTTTAGACAACAATGGAGCTCTATGATTCAGAGGAACAAGATATATCAGGCTTTGGATACAAACACAAACACAAACACTTGCTAGTGGGATACATTCATTGTTATATTTTATATTCCTTTGTTGATAATAAGAACAATACAGAATATGCCAGACTTACACTTTAAGGCCCAGCTGTTCTAACAACAGCTCCAGATGAATTTGAAGCCACTTTGAAGATCTGACAAATCCAGACTCATCTATCACCATCAATCAAACCCAGCTAACTCAGTCCTCTACCATGGTAGACCAGGTCCCACATAGTCAAGATGTTATTGAGGTAGAGTTGTAATCAGCAGCTGATGGTTGAAATCCCCACACTGTGTGGTTAAAGTGAATGTACTAGCTACAGTGTCAGCACACTGTTCTCAGCAGAGGTATGTGTGTGTTGTAAGGCTAAAGTACCAGCCGGCCTCTCTGAACGCTCCTGTAAGACTTCCCACACGGCACATGTTCCTCATTTACACTGTAATGAGCAAAGCTTCCTGGAAATTGTCGTAGCCCACTGTTGTCATTTACATAGCGCTGTGGAAAGGTTAGTGTGTGTCTCTGATGTATTGTGTACGCACAATAAAAAATGTTAATTTCCCAGTGTTTCCTTTCAAGTGTGTATATGTGATTTAAACTGGTGTGTGTGTTTTTCACGTTTTTACATGCCTTGTGAGTGTGTGTGTATTTGTTTGTGTGTTTTTGTGTATCTTCATTATGCTGTGTGGGTTTACTTGTGATTTGGCCATAATGGGTGCACTGACTGCTCTGAATTTTTAATGAAGTCTATCTCCTTGTCCCCCTCCTCCCTGTCTGCCTGCCAGGGTTCTCATGCAGCTGTAACCCCCAGTACACTGGAGGACACTGTGAGATGGAGATAACGGCGTGTGTTCCCAACCCATGTCAGAATGGTGGCGCGTGTAAGGCCATTGGTAACGCATTCCTCTGCAGCTGCAGAAGAGGCTTCAAGGGTCTGATGTGAGTTCCAGTCCAAACACACAAACCTGAACTAAAAGTGCTTAAAGGGTCAATTTACCCACATTCTGGAAAAATACATTTTGTTACATGCTGGATCTCCCAATGCAGATAGTTTATTTGTCGAGGTTTGGAGATATCTGTGTCTGAGATTTCTGCCACCCCAATACAATGGGGGTGAATGGAATTTAGATTGTGCCACTCACTGAAAGATCACATTTAACAAAATGTTTTACCAGAGTCTGGAAGTAATCTCTTTGAAAACTGCTGACAGTGTTTTTGCAGTAAAAAAAAAAAAAAAAAAATGAAATTCCATTAACCTCCACTGTTTTTGGATGATGCCAGAATATCAGATAATTTTGGTCTCAAAATGTGGACAAATACTAAATAACTAAAATTAACTGCACAACTGGATACCATGAGGGATGTTTTTTGTGCAGTTTTAGTGAACTGGCCCTTTAAAGCATTAGGTTGTCAGCAGGGTACATTTATCATATATGACACAATAAGCAAAGTTACACTTTACTGAACTTCAAAGCTGTGTCCCAGTTCCAGACAACATGCTGATTCTCAGCAGCTTTTGAGTCTGTAGTCTGTTCACACTGGAAAAGTGACACAGTTAAGTATACTCAAATATGTCAGTATGCAGACTGAAATAGACTTGGTTTCTGACTATGCTGTTGATGTACACTTTCGTCCCACAATGCAAGGAAGAGGAGCACAGTTATAAAACATTACAAAAAATTGTTCTTGGGGGTGAGACCAAAGAAGATCTTGGAAAACAAAAAAACAAAAAACTTTATATATCTGGGAAAACATTTCTTTTAGTTAATATTATTTGATAGTTTCATAGTGATTGGTGCCTGTTGGCACAAAATGGTAAAGAACATTGATTTTGTGTATTATCTGCAAAAACAGTATACTATGAGGATTAATTAGGGCCCGAGCACCGACCTCGGTGCGAGGACCCTATTGAAACTGAAGGAATTATTATTATTATTATTATTATTATTAATATTAATATTATTTGCCACAATGAATCGCAGTTTTGAGGGGCTAAAACAGCTCAAAAACTCATGAAACTTTGCACAAAGTTCAAAAGTGGTGGAAATGTACGTATTATATGGGTTTCGCACATGGGTGTAGCAAAATGGCTGTATAGCGCCCCCTACAATCCAGCCCCGGCAGCACGTTTCATCTAGATGTACGAAATGTGGGAATCAGGTGTAGAATCCCAAGACCTACAAAAAGTCTATTGGAGCTATGCCCTAAACCCAACAGGAAGTCAGCCATTTTGAATCTGCTGGCCATTTTTGTCATTTTTTGTATTTCTTAAAAATCTATCTCCTCCTAGGGAATTTATCTCAAACCTCACCCAAGGGTCAGAGCGCCACCCGATGACAACAGGAAGTTCCTCGTCCCAACACTTTAATACATTATTCCTTGCAGGTTAACCTGATCCACCTCAAACTTGGTCAACAGTGCCATAAGCACTTGTTGATGTGAGTTTTCATGAAACGGCGTTGCCGTGACAAGCATTCTTCGCCATGAAACAGGAAGCAGTTCTTTTAGGGGCCACGGATGCTTGAACGCATATGAAACTTGCCACACACATCACAACGGACTAATTTAGTTGTCTGATATGTGTTTTGGAAATGGGTGTGGCTAAATGGCTGCGCTTCGCTGCCAAACAGGAAGTGCTTTCAAAGTGGACTTTACATTGTCCAATTTGCTCCAAACTTCACATGTTACCTGACAATACCGATCTGAAGGCATGTATATGCTAAAGGGCCCATCCATCGCTGCTTGCAGCTTTAATTAGGGCCCGAGCACCGACCTCGGTGCGAGGACCCTATTGAAACTGAAGGAATTATTATTGTTATTAGGGCCCGTGACACGCATTCTTCGCCATGAAACAGGAAGCAGTTCTTTTAGGGGCCAGGGATGCTTGAACGCTCATGAAACTTGCCACACACGTCACAACGGACTAATTTAGTTGTCTGATATGGCTTTTGGACATGGGTGTGGCAAAATGGCTCGATGGCGCCCCCTTTAAATTTTCAACGGGTCAGCCCTCCTTGTACGTTTCACCTAGACAAACGAATGTTGGTAATCATATGTATAAGGTCCAGAGTTAGAAAAAAGCCTCTTGGAGCCATGTCCTACAACCAACAGGAAGTCTGCCATTTTTAAATACCTGTGAAAAATGAGGCTATTTTCAGGCGCCGTGCTTTGACAAATTTGTCCTAGAGATTTAATCAGATCTTCCTCAAATGTGGTCACAGTACATAACACAACTTCACATTGTAATCTTGTCCTGAAGGCATCTACGTGTCATAGTCATAGCGTNTGACAATTGTGAGTTTTCATCAAACGGCGTTGCCATGAGAACGCATTCTTCGCCATGAAACAGGAAGCAGTTCTTTTAGGTGCCAGGGATGCTTCAACGCCCATGAAACTTGCCACACACGTCACAACGGACTAAGTTAGTTGTCTGATATGTGTTCTGGAAATGGGTGTGGTTAAATGGCTGCACTTGCCAAACAGGAAGTGCTTTCAAAGTGGACTTTACATTGTCCAATCTGCTCCCAACTTCACATGTTACTTGACAATACCGGCCTGAAGGCATCTATATGCCAAAATTCACTGATAGTCACAGCGCCACCTATTGACATCAGGAAATGACAATCTCCACAGCAGACACAGTTTGTGTGTAGGAACTGAGCTCTGCCATCGGTCTAACATGCAGAGAACACAGAAAGTAGTTTTTAGTAATTCATCAAGTGGCGGATGCTGCATGTCCCGACGTGTGGGAGGTGCTCGGGCCCGTCCATCGCTGCTTGCAGCTTTAATTCTGATTTGTTTTTTGATGATTACATAAGTTTCTCCCTCATTCATCTTGCTACACAGCTCTGTCCATAATGACTAGTGCTAAAGATAATGATGCTGATGATGATGATGAAGTACAGAGGCCATGTGAAACAGATGTTTTCTAATGTCATCACTGTTCTTTAATATTTTTACTGTTTTATTTCTAAATGCAAAACATTTGATCTTTGAATGTGTATTTGATAAAAGTCAGTGAATAAGAAATGTGCATGTTGATGTAAGTGACTTTGTTGCTGAGGATTAAATATGGTGTAAACAAGCCAACAGCAGAGAATACTGTGGCATCTTCTGTCTGTTGATCATGTTGAACTTCTGACTGATTCTTTCAGACAGATGACGAGTTAATCAAGCTACAGTGGAAAAGCTGGAAGCTGTGTCTGTGTACGTGTTCACATGTTNAAGTGCTTCTCAAATGGCCTTTACATTGTCCAATCCAATCCAAACTTCAGATGTTTTAGGACAATACCGGCCTGAAGGCATTTATATGCCAATATTCACTGATAGTCACAGCGCCACCTATTGACATCAGGAAATGACAATCTCCACAGCAGACACAGTTTGTGTGTAGGAGCTGAGCTCTGCCATGTGTCAAACAGGCAAAGAACAGAGAAACTAGTGTTCAGTAATTCATCAAGTGGCGGATGCTGCATGTCCCGACGTGCGGGAGGTGCTCGGGCCCGTCCATCGCTGCTTGCAGCTTTAATTAACACATTGTATCTTGTTTGCTTAATCTGTACAAAAACTACAGTGTAAAAATGTCAATTTGCGTTATTACAGGGAATTTTGTACCAGACTATTTCTTGGCCGGGTGCAGTAATCTCCTGGAATCTCTTCCTGTTACACTTTGGTTTTTGTACAGTTTAAACAAAAAAGATATAATATGTTAATTAGTACACTTTATTAGTGCTGGTAGGTGGATTTTTTTTTACCATTGGACAGAGCACCTGCTTCCAGTCTTTATGCTAAACTAAGCTAAGCTAACCATCTCCTAGCTCTAACTACATATTTACCCTACAGATATGAGAGTGGTATTGATCTTCTCATCTAACGCTCAGCAAGAAAGCGAGTAAGCTTATTTCACAAAATGTTGAAGTATTGCTTTAATGTTATAGGTACTGTAAAGAGTTTGCCATCCCTTAAAAACAATAGCCTTTTCTGCAATCAGTCATTTGCCTTATGGATAAAACATATCAGACAATTCAGAGGATTTTGTCGTCCCTGTTGCCAGTTACTGTATTCTGAATTCCTTGCGTTGCATTTTGAATTGCTCGGGCTTGTTCATTTCAAGTTGTGAGGCAGCTGGTTGAACACTTTCCATGTCTCTCCATCTCAGTCAGTCAGGCTCCAGTGGACAGAGGGACCATCATCCTCTGCTTTGCGCAGTGCTCAGCTCTGCCCAATTTTGCACCTCCGTTCGCAAGTGATAGAGCACTATCAGTTCTGACAGCTCCCCAGAGCCACTGGGATTTGAGTGCTCCCTCCTTTCACCCACCCTGCACCCCCAAAACACACACACACATACACAATCACACACACACACACACACACATTCACCTCTTCTCTACTGTCTGTCTCTTAAAAGGACAAGGGCTGGAAATGAAAGGCGGAACAAAAGCTGTCAAAGTAAAGAAAGAAACAGAGAAGTGAGGACATCTGTAGCGATGCTAAGGACAATGAGATACTTTGTCCCTAGTTTCATTATTGGCTTGTGTTTAATTTGATACAGACAGCTAATCACATTAGAGACAACCTCTCCACAACACTCGAGCACCACTGTCTCCTGGAAGCAATCACCACGCTGAAACTGTCTCATTGGATTCTTGGTCCAATTACTTAAGTCCATACAAATTGTCCTCGATGCATCTGAATTGTGAAGTCGAAATGATTACAAAGACATTTATGCTATAAATTGAGAAGTTTTAACTACAGGAGGCAAAAACATGATGATAATGACAATCATAACAATAATGATAATGATGACTATGATGATGTTAAGCTTTCCTAGCTTGTTATTTTTAGCCTTTATGTATGCATTAGCCTTTTTTTGCAGGATTTATTTTGTCCTGGCAGTTTCTCACTGGAAGAATATCAATAATAGAAAAGATTGTACAAATACATTATTGTTACTTAGAATGAAGAAATGACGGTCTTCCTCTTACAAATGATGAAATTTACAAGCCGTCAAACTCAGTTTAACTTAATTCACTACACTCTTACCAATCTTACTTGGTCTGGTATGACTGGTATCTTATGGTGGCTAATGTTATTTAATATTAGCAAACTTAAGATAAATATTGCTGTATAACTGGCATTTCTGAGTCAGTGGGTGACTTCATGACTGTTCTTATGTGTTAGGACCATTACAGTACGTTCTAGCATTTAAGGTTACCCCAATATTGTCACATGTGGCCACAGTGGTAGTACATAGTCTCACTGTACATAGTCTCTCTTTAAAACGATGATAACTGATATTTTTTGGCAGTGAAAACAAGCTGTAAACGTGTTAGCAAACAATTGCCTATTTAAAGATCCAGCATGTATGACATTAACATTCATTTGGAGTCGTGTTTCTGGCAACCATTCACTCTCTTTTAGCTTGCTTTTGGTCTCTACCAACTCCTGAGGGAAATATCTGGCTCTTTAGTAGCTAAATGCTCCACTGTGTTCACCAGCTAGTCGTTAACTGTGTCTGTCAGCAATTTGGTGATGGGCAAGTAGCGTGCATAGCGGTGTATTTAGAGCTTTTTTCACTGAAAACGATGCTATGAGAACTGTGAGAGTGAGACAAAACAATACAGTTTTGGGACAGAAACAATGAGCTGAAAGATGCTAAAAAAGCCCTGCACACCTGACAGGAAATGCATAGTCTGGCGATAACGTGGGTTCTCCACTACAAGCAACCCCTTTCACATACAAGCAGTCATGTGATCCATTGGTAATATAAAAAAAATACTGATTATAGCTTTAAAGTTAAAAATGCAACTGCAATTGTGTTAAAGGGCTTCTTCACAGACACAAAGGAAGCAGACAAAGAAGACATAGTAGAAAATAAAAAGGGTTTGGGCATAACCATGAATGAGAGAGCAGGTTAAAAGTCTGTGTTGGAAGCTGGTTAACAATCCCAGCAGGACATCTTAGCTCAAAGCACAAAGAATGAATGAGATCAGAGAAAAATCTAAAACTGAGGTTCTGGGGGCCAGGAGCCAGAGCAGAATAGAAACATGCAGACACCTCACATGGGAAGAGAAACCAGCCAGAATAAGCTAGAGGTTAGAGGTTGCTTTGTAAAAATTAAATAATCCATTTCCCATTTTACCATGACATAACTGACTTTTGGAGAGATTTGTATTTGTTCAGCTAAAATGACTCTGTAAGAAACTGGATCCAAAGAAGCCCTCAGAAACCCAGGTGTTCATTTACATGTTCGTTTGCGGCTTCATGTCTATATGCCAGCCGCTGGTTAAAAAGGTGCACAGACAGGTGAACACTCAAGCTAGATGGTGGATGCTGGATGTGGATTATAATAATACCTTGACCTCTGTCTACTGTCTAGCATTTTTCTTCCACACCCACCTGACTCCTTTCTATCTTTCTCCACAACTGCTTCTAACCTTTGACTCTTCCTACCACTCTTAATCCCTTTTTTGTTTCAAGGAAGGATCTTGACTGCATTATTCAATATTCATATTTCCATCTTCACTCAACTCTGACCTCAAAAAAGCTGCCTTTCTTTTGCTTGGTGAATTATTATCCCATCTTCTGTGAGACCTTGCCAATCTATTAATCTAACTTGCCATTTACTGTCTTTTCTCTCCAGCTCTGTTAAAGGTTGGCTGCCTCTCCTCTCACTCTATCTGTCAGTCAGTCTTTGTGTGCAAATCCCACGTCTTTTTCCCCCAGACTGAATTATTCAATTTAGATGCCATTTGTTTCACAGTTGGCAATAGGGACTGTGTGCACTCTCCTCTATATAAACTGTTGTTCTAATCGCCAACTGCACGCACCCCCTCGCCCATTCAACTGTTAATATTCTCTCGCAATGCAACCCCATTTCTATTTCACATTCATTTTTTGTCCTTTCCTCTAAATTAGCAGCATATACGTGTGAAGAGGGTTTTAGGAGCTGTTGTCTCTGGGGACAACTCTCTGTTTCACACATTGAAATCAATTTGTCGAGACGAGCGTTTCACTGAAAGGTGCTATTAGGATTTGCTATATCAGCGGGCAAGGGGTTGAGGTGTCTGCACCCACGACCTTACTCCTTTTAAATGGGTTCCTCCGAAGGGACCTCACCTCGCTCACTACAAAAAACTTTTCTGGATGATTCACATAAAGATGTAAATTGACATGACCATTTTTAAAAACCTTACTTGTATTGCTTTTAATAGAATATTAAAACAACAAAATAAAGAAATAAAATAAATAGAACAGACACAATACACACGTTCATACATAATAAAGGTTGGTTTACTGTGTGTGAAGGCTTTCAATAAATCAATAAATACCCACCTCGGTCACGCTACAGCTGCTCAGGAAAAAAATTGAATAAATAAACACTAAAATGAAAGAGAAAAAAAATGATATTGCTAAAGGGCCATTTAAGGCCACTTCAAGTTCATTACAGCTCATAATAGTTCCCAGCAGGAATTCAAAAGAGAGAATTGGCCTCGTCGGAAACCCAGACTTCACCTGACCATAATGCGTAGAATTCTTACAACAATCATTCCCACATTTAGACATGGCCATTTTTTATTTCTTTATAAAACTAATCGTTTTGTTCGGAATAATTACAACTTTCTGATATAAACAAATCTAAACTTTCATGTCATAGATTTTGCAGAAATAATCTGCTAAATTCTCCAGTTTATGCTATTTAAAATAAAAGGTGTCGACACTTCTTTTCGAATGTAAATGTCTGTGCTGATGCCTGCAAGCTAAAATGGTCAACAGTTGACCTAATGCACCAGTAATACTTCAAAGATTCTCTCCTCCAAAGCTATATTTAAAATGTGAATCGATGATAATGGCTCTTTCTGGTGCCAGTAATGCACTCTACTACCTTAGCTCTGACAAACATGTATCCTCCTAATCTAATCTCTGATGCTATGGTTTCCAACTCCTCTGGTAACACCTCTGCTCCAACTGCAAATGGAGGCAATCCGTTGCCCGGGCAACAAACTTCTCTCCTGGCTTCTGTCATGCAAATCCCTCTGAAGAAAGGGCAAAAAGTTAAAGAAGCCGATCCAGCCACTTTGCAGAGTGGTATGACAGAGATAGGATTCAGTGAAGGTGGAGAGACTCCTCTCTCAGTAGAGCTGCAGGGTTGTCTCACGGTCATTTTCATCCTCTCTTCTTCTACAGTGTTCGCATCTCTTCTGGAAAAGATGGTCAATATGGCGAGGAAATATTACAGTCCAAATCGCTTATTGGCTCAGACTCAGAGACATGAATCCGAAAGCTACTTTTGTCAGGTACATTCCTAATTTTCCGAAAGCAAAAGCATTGTTCTTTCATTTACAAAAAAAAATTACAAAGAGGACCAAGGTAATAATATTCATACAGCCAACAGAGAGAAAAAGGGAATGACTAGTCTGGCAAATTAAATCTACAAGAGCCTCTGTGTACCCAGAGACCCTCACAGGGGCATTTTCTCCTCGGTGGCCTTAGAGCACCCTTCCTCCTAATGGAAGGGAAGCAGAACAGATGGGACACAAATTGCACTTTCATACACCTCAAGGTTCAAGGCAATTTCCCCTCTGCGCCTGTGAAGTTCTCGGATTGCCTCTCCATCCTTTGAGCCTTTCACTCTTCAAAGGGGTTTGGGTTTGTTCAGTGCCCTGACTCATACACACACACTAAAACATACTCTAACACCAACATGTGAGCGCACACACACACACACACACACACACACACACACACACACACACACACACTAACCTAAAAGAAGTTTCTACACTGGTCACCTTTTATGTTTTCGTCATCACATAGTCATTTGTGTGACTCATTTTAATGACACTGACACCATAAAAGACATTACCTAAATAAATAGAAAGATTACTGATCGCATAAAAGAATCCTTTGTTTGAGCGCACTCTGATGTCCTTCATAATATAGCTTGCTTTTTCAAGTCTTTACATGTGGCAGTCTGTAATGGCTTCAGTATTGTAGTAGACAGTAAAATATTGTCATGTTAGATCGCTATCAGTCTCTGTTTCACTATCTCACTAACCATGAGAGCCAGAAGAATTTATTTATCACAGCGAGTAGATTTCCTCTCTTTCATTTCATGTTGGGTGTACAGAGAGCTGTTGAATGGCCCAGGTGCTAGCAGAGCTGCTGAGGAGGTAATAAAAGACTTCCAGCAGTATTGTTTACTGCTCCATTAACAAACAAACATTAGGGCCCATTTGACTAAATACTGCTGACAGAGAATATGGTGATCAATCACCATGGCAACCATCCCCATTAATTAATATTGCGCTGGGAGATTTAGGAATGCTAGGATGATGAGAACAGAGTGTGCACAGATTTTTTTTGTCTTTGGTGGTGGTGGGGTGTTGGATTTCGTGGGCGGAGTTTCCACTGCACCATCTTTCATTTCTGGCCTTTGTCCGACGGCGGCAGAAGTAGCCTTGCTCTGCATACCAACCAAGGGGTTAACCGTGTCCCCAAAGCAATTACAGCCAATTGTGGAGCTAGTTAGCAATTAGTGGATTAAATGTAATGAGTCTACCGTTGCCATGGCGATGGAATTTTTCAATGATACTTGTCAAAATGAAGAGCCCTTAAAACCACTGCCCAAAAAAGACAGTGGTTTTAACAGATGGAGGAAGATAGGTCCGGTCCATCACTTTAGTTTGTTATTGAATGTAATTAGTTTTCATGTGAACCTTAAAATGGAAAAAACAAAGCAACAACAAAAAAACAAAACAAAAAAACAACACTGTAATTAACCAGCAGAATCAATGTAACCAGCAAAGAAGGCTAAGCATTACATGAACCCTCATCTGTGGATAAGAGCACCTGGTGTGGGCGGTTTGAAAGCAACCACATTTTCAAGGTCCCCAACTGTTTTATTGTGTTTTTGAGCTTCTTTGTTTAATATACAAAATTTGTTTGCATCAAGCAAATTTTTAAATGTATGTACGGTAAGACTAATACAGAGGAAGGCTTGTTTTTTTTTAACAAGTTGTGTGCACTAAGCTTGTATGTTGTTCACTCAGCTGTCAACCATAGTTATTAGACTGTTCAGTCATATGCATATTGCACATATACAGTACCATCTGTGCTTTTGTCCCTTCAGGGCCAGAGCTGACATATTACAGTGAGAAGACTCTTATTGAGTAGTATAATGGATTCCAAACTACAGCATTTCATATCCCGTGTAATTTGATCGCTATTTAGTCTGGATATCTGATGCCCATTCCTCTCTCTTTATGAAACCGTCTGTGCAAACGGGGCCAGAATCCAAAAATGATTTATGACAGATTCATGAAGAGAGGCCAAGGGGAGAGAAACAGATTAGGTAGAAATCTGGAGAGATAAAGATGAGACGTCTGTCTGCTGCTGAGGGCAGTGAGACAAGCCCTGTCTGTATCAAGCTCAGGGAAATGTGCTCAGGGCCCTGACAGACAGCATCGAACCATCTCAGAGCTGACACAGACATCATCTTTCTTTTCTTTTCCTAGGGCAAGGGGAGAACTGTGACATTGCCAATTATAGTCCTTAGGTGGCCGTGTTGTACTTTATTTAGCTGTTTCTGCGAATGTATACAATCCTGATGAAGGCTCTTGTAGACATTTCTTCTCAACAAACATGTCATAGTTTTCCCAACCAGGTAGTGACACAAGAGAATAGTATATCATGCCCAGAAGTGTGTTCAGTTGAAGCATCTGATAGCAGCTGGAAAGGAGAGGTCTGATCCTGTCAGCCGAGCACATGAGGAGTGGACAACATGATTTATCCAGTGTGCTCCTCTGCTCTACTCAGCTGCTAACATTGTGGCAGCAAGTGGAATCAACAGCAGCAACTCAGAGTGTTCAGATAGCATACAGATATCCCTGTTAGCAGCAAACAGCCACTGCTTGGCATTCAAAAATCCTTATCATTCAGGGACTGTCTGTTCAAGTCATATCACTATTACATCACCCAGAGCACAGGGTCGGGCAGACTTTGACATTCAATCACACTGAAAGTGTTGATGTTTTCTTACTGTGTAAACCGGCATTTGTGCTGACAAATCAACAGTAAAACCGGGCTGATTCAGCCCATTTCTCCAGTTTTCAGCTTCCATCTCCTTTTCATTTCTCCCCTCCTCTCAGGTATGATGACTGTCAGCCATAATGCCGGTCAGCATGAGCCTGGCTGCAGTTGAGCAGAGTGCTGGAAGGCCTGTGCGATTACCCCTGCCCCCCTGCTGCGAGCACTGCAGCGGTGGAGGGACTGAGAGGGAGAGTGGTGAGCTTTTAATACCATGCACAATAGGGCACCTCAACCCCAGACAGGCACCATATTTACACTGAGCTAAGGCTCTCCCTGAGCCTTATGACAGAGCAGGCGGAATGATCACCCCTCGCCTTGCAGCCAGGGATCCATAATTCATGAGAAGAGGTGGATGGGGTGCAAACAGGGCATGCTTACAGAGGGGGGGGGGACGCCGCCTGAGGAGTGTGTCCTGAGCCCTGTGTGTCTAAGTAATTAAATGGGATTAGGTATGCGCTGAACCCATTTTCAGAGAGATTGGCTGGCAATGCCATTATTATTGGAAAGGATCAGAGGGGCTTATAGGCACTGGGGAGAAAGGTAACTGAAGAGCGAGGTTTGAGGAGATTTATTAAAAGGAAAAAAAATACTCTCAAATGTGGGTGGCAGGTTGGAGACAATCACCTTTTACGTCCCTTTTCCCTCTTAAAGGGAGAAAGAGGTGAGAGAGATTTGGTCCTGTGGTTGAGCTTCCTGTGGAGAGAGACACTAACATGTCAAAGAAACCAGGGCTAACTATGTCCACAGACTCTGCACCTCTGCTCTGCCCAAAACATCCGTTTCTAATTTGTGTGACAATGCCAGTGCGGATGATACCTGATTTGCAAGAGGGTGCCCAGAGCAAAACCCATTTGAATAAGCACACATCCGAGTTATCAGGAATCAGGAAGAAGAGCTCACAGGCAGACAGGGCGCTACCTCTTTCCTGAGTAGCTCAACACCTCGACACACTCAGCTAACAATGTTTCTGTGTGCACCTGGACTGTAATCCTAACAATGCAGCTAACAAAAAGGTCCATACACAATCATGTATTGTAAGCCAAACATCTTATTCCTAATCTGAATGGAAGGTAAATCCCAGCTAGTGTGCCCTACTGAGGGACGATTTCCTCTTGCCAGAAGAGCTGAAGCAACTTCTTGTTTGTGCCTCCTTTTCCCTTACAGAGAGAACCTTTTGGCGACAGCAACCCTGGGAGAGATGCAGAAAGCACGTCCCCTGGGGAGAAAAGCTGCCTCAGGCTTCAGAAAGCCTATTTACAACAAGCTGTGCTTGTTACTTTCATCAAAATAGAGCACTGAGCTTTTCTCCTGCCTTGTTTTTTTGTGCTTTTGGCAGGAGGTTGTTATTGTAAAGCACTGACTCTATTGTGCTCAGCGGTGCGGTGAAAGTCTAGCTGTCCACGGCCATGGAGAAGACAAGAGAGGAGAGACAGTTGGACGTAAGACACGTCTTTTTTCCTTGAGACCTGGTCTGTTTTATAGACTATGAAGGAGTGTCTTTGGGAGGGGTAGAGAAACCTGCTATGTCACCGAATTTTGCCAACCTTTGATCCTCGACCGTACTCCATCCAGTTCAATTAGAGGATTGTTGGTCTCTGGCGGGCACGTTTGTCATAATCTATTGGGTATGGCGCATTCCAGATGTTGAAGGAGAGGACAGAAAATCAATAAACTGGATTGGGCTGCCAGGCCCAGAGGGAGGTCTCCTTACCCTGGCTTGCGTAGCTCAAGCTCAACTCTCCTCCATCAAGCCTCTCTTTTTTCTGCTATTTGGGCCATCAAATTGAATTTCATCAAAAGGTCTCAACAAAAAAGGGAAGATATATAGCATGAGGCTTTTGTATTCCAAAGACTCTCCATTTGCCCTCCAGACAAATATGCAATCACATACAGTTAATGTTCAGGAAGGGCTGCTGTTTGCTTTTGATTTTATAAAAAGCAAACACCATCTGGGTTATCACTCCAGTAGTCTTTAATCACCAGTAAAGGATAGACCCTCACTTTTGTTTGTTATCATCATACACAGATACACATTACGTGGCATGGGCAAAATTCTGAAATATGTCTCATTTGTGTCACATTTTAAAAGTGAAGACAAAAGTGTTTGATCCGACAGATCTTTTGATGCTGCACATTTCTTGTTTGCTCTTATCAACCCTGAGCAGAGGGAGTAGAAAGGAACTCTGGGAAGAATCAAGGTCAGTGACTCCTTGACAACCGTTCCATCTGCAAGGTATTATCATTTCATTACCTGCCCACGTCAATATCCACTGCTGTTTTCTTTTTGACTCCATTTCCATAGTAACTAGTGATTCATTGTTTGTAAGGGGCCAATCATTCTTGGACACTTGCCTCTTAATTGTGCAATATCAGTTGTCTGAAAACTCTTGTGTGTGTGTGTGTGTGTGTGTGTGTGTGTGTGTGTGTGTGTGTCAGGAGGACAAGGCTAAAGGCGATACATACTGTCTATTGTTCCTGAGAGGTAATAATCATTGAAACAGTACGCCATTCTCCCACAAGGCGGAGATTTTCATATACATGACTGACTGTGCAGCTGATCTGGTTATTGTCACTGTCACCATCAACCCCTGTGCTCGCTCCCACTCTTACATTTCTCCACCCTTTCTCTCTTTTACCTCAAGTATGTAGAACAAAAGAGAAAAGAAATATCACCCAAAGGAGGTGGTCTACCTACAAAATCTATAAAGTCCTCCATCAAAATCAGCTCCCTCGCTTTATGAGGACATTAATCTGCCGCTGCAGTGCTCTGCTCTTCAAAGCACCTTGACAGTGTGATTGTCCTTTTTTTTCTTGTGGCTGCTGTTTCTTGTGTGCTTTGTTATACAAAATATCAAAAGTTTATCAAACGGAGGGGAGGCTGTAAGAAAGAGACAGTGCCTCAGAGAGAAATAAAGGATGGAGATGAAGAGAAGACAGAGATAGATAGAGAGGAAGAGAGGAGGTAGGAAAGAGCAGCACTTCTGAGTAACAGCCCTGCCAAAATAAATCCTCTACGGGAAAAACAAAACATCCTGTGAAATAAAACTCCTGCATCCCCTTCCAAAAATGCTGCAACCTTCATCTATTACTCTCAAGTGTCAGATAAATGTCTGGAAGAGATGGAGAAGTTGTCCTTGCAGTTGTGCTTTCTCTGCCTAAACTCTGCATGTGCCCTCTCCCCCACCAATACGCTACACACACAGTGCACACGCACACACCTGCATACTGTAGCTGGGTCAGTCGAGTGAGAGCATCTAGGTTAGGCTGAATACAGATTTAATTGGCTGCCTGTAGGTGGGGAATGAGTGATATCTGTCAAACTAGTGAGCACAACGAGGAGACAAAGTTAAAGATCCATCATTCCTGCCGGATACCATTGTCTTCACATTGGTCATGATAAATGCAGCTCACGAATGCTCCCCATCCGCTATTACAATCAGATTCATCTCTGGCTGTGCTCAGTGGCCCCAGTAAAGCCTGCCTCAGAGACTATTTACGACGCACAAGGAAAGCTCTGCTCTGTTCTTTAACAGCCCTGCCGGTGTGGAGCGCGTTACCGGGAACATGAGCGGAGCTGAGCCAATGCTCTGTTTAGTAAATAAATTAAGTGGGTAAATGAGGGCGGCAAGCGACAGGAGTGGGACCCCACTCCTGTTAATTACTGCCTTGGCTGCAGCTCTGGGACTCCTGAGCTAACAGGTAGGGTCTGGGATAAGTTTCAAGGTGGGATTACCAAATCAGGCCCCTCTATCTGCTGGAAAGAGTGCTGGAGGTCTTCAGAAAGGATCTCAGACACAAATGATGTGCTGTCGAAGGAGAGAAGGCAAATAAAATGCGTGCAGAATTATCTTTACTAAGGAGGCTCCACTCCAGTTGTTTCATTTAACAGCCTGTCCTTTTTTTTTTTTAGATTCACTTCGTAATCACAGATGAGAGATGTGCACATCAAACAAGACGAGCGACTTTGGTCTACACAGCTGCCTTATAAAAAGCAAACAAGCTATAAATAAAAGAGAATTTTATAGAGGAGCGTCTGTCGGGCATGTGGGGTTGAAACAGGGAGAGAGAAGTAGAAAGGAAAGGAAAGGGGGATCTACGAGACATCAGAGACTGAAGTGCATGACATTACCTATTATGAATACAATGTGATGCTATTTAAATGTGATGGTAGGAACAGGTTGGCTCAGGGTGGGACTGGTGTCACAGCTCATAATGAGATCCTTTGATGTGGCAGATAAGGGGGAACTGAATAAGGGAGAGGGCCCTCTGGGGAGGGGAGGGGAGGTGAGAGGACTCCCAACCACAACCACCAAAGGAGAGGAAAAGCGGAAAAAGAGGAGAAAAGTGTGGGTGGAGGCAGAAAGCAGTTTCACAGCACTCAGACAGGACATAAGGGGTCCTTCTTAGTTCACTATTTCACTAAGCCCCGCCCCCCTTAGTTACTGTTGCTACGGCTGTCAAGCTTTCTGTTCGACACATACAGTTTATTTCAACAGTGGCAAATTTACCACTCAAATTTTGTAGTCATTTTTGATTGATTGATTTCAGACAGAGGTAGACAAAAGCAGGCTTCTTATTTGTAGCTGGTGACTGTCGATTTTGTTGGCTGAAATGACAACTGTCGCTGGCTTTTATCAGCTGTAGCTACCTAACTAATTACGCTAACGTTAGCTTCATGAGTTAGTTGAAAATGCAGTCGCCCCTGTTACTGGATAATTTTTTATTTTTCCAGCTCACTTGTTTCAAAAGGAAAGCCTTGTTAAATATGAACGTAACAGCTACATAGCCTACATGATATTGTGGTAAATCACTGACACTAAAGCTGCATGTCCCAGGCAAAAAAGTCAGTATTGTCAGCAGTTCATGTAGAAAACATGGAAATAAAGAAACACCACTGTTCTTCAAAGTAAAGCTAACTTTAGTCCTAATATTATGGTATGATATACAAAAAAGCAAGATCAGACTGTTATTTCATCCTAACACAGCAATGTTTTTGGCGAACAGATAACCTCCTTGGCTGGGGTTGCTGGAGTGTAAACATCCCCAAATCCAATAAAAAGCAGGACAGAACTGCTAACATTAACCCGTAGCCTACTGGACCGACTGCCACATAGTGGAGAAATATTACCCAGTGGATATGGGATCCTGAAGGGATCTTTTTTTAAACATAACCCTTGGTTACTACTGTACGTAGTAAGCTAGTTAGCCAGACATGCTAATGTTTGCAGCTTACATTAGAGCAGACAAACACACTGTTTAATCCATTCCTTACACTTCCGCTCTTGTATTTTTAGTTTTGGAAAAGTTTGAAAAAAAGACACCACCCTCCAAACTCTGTATAGTATCTCTCTTTCTATAGCCCCATGCACATTGCAACAACAAGTGGAGAAATCAAGCACTTGACAGACCTGCCATGGCTGGTCTGTCAAGTGCTTGATTATAAGTGGACAATCGCTGTTAGGAGTTGAGTGAACGGCCATTTATCTTTTATTTCATGAATGTGAATTTAGAAACACATCAGGTATCAAACATTATGCTATGCTCTAGTAACTCTGTCTGTGTGTGTTCAGCATGCAGAATACACACATACACAAACTTGTTCCCTGACCTTAAGAGCGCTATACTCACTCCAGGTGTCCCAGTGGAGTCTGGCTGGGCCGCTCTGCCATTAACAGAAATCTCCACCTGCTGTCTCAGTGCAGCCTCGGCTTGCTTTATTTTTGATGGAAATCAATCGGGGCGTCACAAGCCATCATCAGCTTACTATGTGTTTGAGTGCACACCCACTGTGCACATAAAACGCATGCGCTCACACAATCACATATACAAACACAACCAGAAAACCTGAAAAAAACAACATGCGGGGACCCTGCTTGATGTTTTTTGATGGCAAACAAAGTGCAAAGACAGAGAGGAATCATTTGATAGAAAGAGAGAATGTCACAGTGTGTATTCGGCGGCCTTGTACTTTTGACACCTATGAGTGAGGCAGTGTTATTGAAGCTTACTTTGAAGGCAAAGGCAGAACAATAATCAAGGCCTGTTTCTGAAAACACAGATGAATCTCGGCACAAGATGTTCTTTCTGATTGAAAACAAATTGGTTTTATTACCAATGTCACCTCACATGATCTTACATACCAAGAGGCATAGGTGGTGTTTGATTTTTGGGTATGCATGAACACAGACTGCTTTCATCTCTAAGAAGTTTGTTTTCCCCAACTGTTGGACTGTTGTGCTTCAGATTACTTTAAACTGGGGTATCTTGAGCTGATGAAGGCTCCTTTTGTTTCTATCTCACCATCAGGCCAGGTGTGGGGTTTTCGTGAAGCCGGTGGCCCAACACAGCTTGTAATCTACTGGGCTGCTGCAGACGAAGCTCAAATATCATAATCAATTATCAGCGGCCTCCAAATAATCAGAGACGATCTCCTCCCATTGTTCCATGCAGACAGTCCAGAACATACCAAACAAAGGATAATAATCTACTGAGCTGTTGCTTTGTAATGCAACAAATCAGGAAAGTTCTCACGAAGACTGTGAATAACACACTAGGTGGAATAACATGAAAGGGTGTGAAGGGAAAGTCAAACCCCTACTTGTGTGGTGTAGACAACAGTAGGATATTTACAGTCAACGTCTGGGACAAGGAGTTGCGTTTCACCTGGAGACCCATAAGCTCGCAGGATCATCAAAGCAACAACTGCCACAACCTGGCGTGTGTGGGCCCGTGTGTCACACCTCATTTCCCCCCCGAGTCTTCATGTCTGTTGGCAGGCAAATGACTTGGGGCAAACATTCACATTTACACACCAGAGGTTACGTGCCTTTCCTTTATTTCACATCAGGAGTGCTCCATATGAAAATCTGACTCTTACATACTGGTAGTTAAAGCACTATCAGCTCTGATTTACAAACTGAGGTGGTGGTATGATAACTACCAATATGAATACAATTCAAATATTATTTTCTTTGCACTATGCAGTGGTTATCAAATTAAACCCACCTGGTTTAAGGTCAATGTTAACATTTTCCTTAGTTTCTATCAAATATTGATACTCAACCCAATATTATCTGACTGTACTGAGTTTACAGGTATGGTGATGTTGATATTTAGGGATAGGGCTTTGCTAAGTTGCTGGCATAGTAGATGACATTGCAGGTACAGCAAGTCTGATAATTAATATTAGATTATTCGATTAAAAGAATGCATTATAAAGTGTATCTCTATCGGCTTTTCTCCCTTTTAAAAACTGCACAATATTTCTGTATTTTGTTATTGTATAATCATTAAATGAGGATTTCATTATGCTAATCAATGAAATGACACATGCTTGTCCTTGTTTGTTAAAGAAAATAGCTCTACTTTTTGGGAAACCTCAATCTCATGTCTGCACTTTAAAGCGACATGGGTGAAATGACGATGTGAAAACAATAGTGTCAATGGGAAAGGGGTGGCTTGTAGTGATGAACCTGCAGAGAATTATCACCCAAATCTGCAGCTCCCCTCGATTTTATGGAGCTTTATTTTAACTTTTTTTTACCTTTGGACAGAGCCTGTTTCGTGCTGCATCCAGTCTTTATTCAAGCAAGTAAGCTTCTCATCTAACATGGTACTGTAAACTGAAAAGGTTCTCTCAGTAGTGCAGAACTTCAGGCTTCTAGTTTCCATGTCAGTATTTTGTTGCTCATGCAAGTTGTTCTCATGTTTTATCACTGGGCTGTAAACACTACAGAGTCACTGGGTCACGGTGGGGGAGGATGAGGGAAGGCTCCGGCTGTGAAGCTCTGGTACAAGTTTCACTTCCTGCCCTCCACCCTTACAGCAGGAGAGAGTCTCTAAATCTTGCCTTCAACCAAACCTCTCCTCTCAGGCCCAGGTTTCCACCCGGCCTGTCCTGACATCCCCCGCACGCTGCAGCTGTGACCTCAGAGCTCTTTCTGCACTGCATGGTGGGAGGAGGTTACACCGAGTGGAGAGCATGGCATGCAGCGTTGCTCTCTGTAATGTAGGCTATTTTTGTACGTTCACTCTTGATACTCTCAGCCTCTCAACTCTCTTCAGAAATGTCACTGATATGATTCTCTAATGTTACTGAAACCTATTAAAGTTTAAATTATGGGACTTGTCAACATCATAGACATTATGTGCATATATTTCTGTTATTGCTTTTTGGAATGGGAAGAGAAGCATTTCCCCTCACATATGTGTGTAAAGAAAGTATGGTTGGCATTCATAAAGTCAACATATATATAATTTGTTTTTACAAATATGAAAGTGGTTACATACCGACATAACTGAAATATATCAGGTGACGTGTGTGCAGGTGTGTTTCCAGTACGTTTAGTACATAAGATGCTACTAACTTTCACCCCCCTCTTTTAAAAAAATCTTATGTATGTATATACCATACATATGTATATATAGTTTTCTTTTCATTTTTATATATGTATATACATTATGGTGTATATTGTCTAATTTATTGTGACTGCTGTATAATTGTCAAAAATTTCAATAAAACAAAACATTGAATCAAATGACTCCTTAAAAGGGTTTCTGGCACTGCTGATCCCAGTGAGGACCAACAACCGACTCAACTGCAGCTTTTAGCTACTTTTAGCTCATTGTTTTGGATCACTCATTACTGTTGACTCGAGTCGCTCTCATTGAAGTGTTTTGTTTTTACAGGAGTTGGTGGACAAAACTGGAGCTAAACGGTGAGTGAATATTGGACTTACAATCATCCGGTGGTGACAAACACTCTAATGGGATGCTCATGTTGATCTGCGTCTGCTGGATGTGTAAATATTGCTGCATGTTTTTTAGGGATCCTTATGCCTCCTGTTGGTAAAACATTGCTTAATTTGAATCATTTTCATGTAATTTCATACCATTAAGAATCACTAAGTGTTGAAATTCAAATAACTGCCACGAGTACAAGGCCTTTTTGTATAAATCTGTAGAATATCTAAGCTAAGCTTATAGTTTAGTGGGCGAACAGCAGAAACTTGTCAGCCTGTGTTTTCATGAGAGTGTCTCTTGAGTTGATGACCTCTGCTACTAGATTTACTGTGGTGAGGTGAAAACAAGCTCCTCCAATTCCCACTGAACACCAGAGGGCAGAACACGCTCCTTTCTGGTGGGTGGGGTCATAACCTATGAATTTTTAAGGGTCATACATGAAAGGGCACAGAAAAAATAGATAATTCATCATAAGGATTGTTTTAAGATTTTGCATGGAGAACAAAGGGCTCTGTAAATCATTACTAATCAGACACCAGAAAGAAAATTAAATTGGCAGAGGAATCAATGGTCTTGGATCGATAGGTGTAAAGGACAGCTGATTTGGCTCCAGAGAGCTGTGGCATTCCACAGGCCTCGGATCTGTTTCCACTTTATAGCCACAGCTGTCAGAGCTCATTCCCGTCAAGATGGACCACCGTTTCTGAAGGTAGCTCAGCTGGGCTTAACTGAAACAAAACCTTAGAGGGCAGAGCAATACAGGGCAGAAACCAGTCTGATAGAATCTGACTGGATAGACAGAAGATTAAGGTAAGATTCCCCTCTGTCTGTCTCTGCCTCTCCGTCTCCCTCTCTCCTCCACTCTTCCTCTGGAAGTGGACAGATCTACAGTCTGCAGATGTGCAACAGATGGCTTCTAGTTCACTGATGGCTCATTTCCACATCTTTAAGGTCACAGACAATGCCTTCACCAATAGCAAGTGCAAACATTATCACTATGAATGACCCCATAATGGTAGTAAAACATCATTTGGACAGATGATATTTTGGCCAAAACTATTGACATTCCCATCCCATCAGCCTCAGCTGTACTTTGTGTTTAATTCCTAATTAGCAAATGTTAGCATGCTCACACGCTAAACTAAGATGGTGACAATGTGATATTATAGCTGCTAAAGATCAGCATGTTAGCATGCTGCCGTTAGCATTTAGCTCAAAGCTAACAGGGCTGTAAACTTTTGCTTTATACAGCTTTTTATGGCTGATATAAGAGGGAATTTATTTTCAGTTAACCATATGTTTCTGTAATGTATATGCTAACTCTATGCTTGGTAAATTATTTATTTTATTTACTGCACATAATCATAACTAAAGAAATGTTACAATAGCTTTTATGTTGGGTCTAATTCTTAAGAGTAATAACACTAAAATGACAAAAATAATTAGCATACATAATTACAAAACTCCAGTGAAGTTACAGTATTGAAAATCAATGTTACATTGCATTATATGAAACATATTCACAATAATCACTCTACTTTATACAAGACCTGCTTCAGTGTTAACCACAGGACATGCATGTTTACTCCCACGTGCACATCTCACACAGTGCCGCCCTTACAATTATAGCACAGACCCCTGAGGCAAACCTAATCTCAAAGTGAAGGGAAATCTTCTATCATATCAAGTGAAATTACTGTGAGCTTTTCTCAGCCTATTCCGATAAGATACCGATCAGCCAAATAGATTGGCTTTTCCATTATCTGCTGGGAGATCTTGGAAGGCATTGGGTAGATAATTTGCTAATGTTTCCTGTGACCTCCCCAGATTTAAATTATGTCTTTGGCTACATGTCAACTCAATCCTTCTGTTTACCAGGGAGCAAGCACTCAAAGAGCCATTAATATTCACTGCAACGTAACTGTCTTTTCACATATTTCTCTGCAGCATTTACAGATTCAAAAGAGAGTGGTCTCCATGCTTCTTGAAGGGTATGGATTGAGCTGGCTGAGTGCTTTATAGGCCTTGTGGGTGTTCAGGAAAGAAATGTCAGAGCCAGAGAAAAAAATAAAAACAGGAATAGCATAAAAGATGGGGACTGGGGAATAATTTAATATAATATAATATAATTTAGAAAGTGGAAAATCACCTTCAGCTGTCTCAGATGTTGCAGAAAACTGGGCTACTGAAGTCCAATCCATATTTCAATGAACAACAGAAATCTACTCTAATATTCCTGCATTTTGAAGTAAGGTTCAATTATTCTAGGTTTAATTAACAAATGTAGTGAGCTGCTTTGATGTGGGAATTTACAGAAATGAATGTGGTAAAATAATTTTAATAATAGAGTTACATTGTCTTTTCTCATTAAAGCAGTTGTTTAATTCCGTGTGTGTTTTTATCATAAATACACGGCAGCACTCCATCAACAAAAAAGGTTAGCAGCTTAAAGGGTAATTCCGGCATTTAAAAAAAAATCTATATTTTGGGGTCTAAATGACTAATAGGCACAAATAGTTTTGGAATTGGTCCAGAAGATCGCTTCAGGCGGCAGCCGCAAAACAGGCTGCAATGGCTGCAACGTAATCCTTTTGGGCTACTGCGCCCGTCAAAGTACGTCCACTAAAGTGCTTGTTTTTGCCACTGACAGGCTCAGACGGTTATTTTAAGTGTCTGAAAACATCCTACAGAGATAGACCTTTTTGTTAAAGAGTAAGATCCTTTTTGTTCAACCAGAAACACAGTCGTCTTTCTGCAACAACTCACTTCTCGCGAGATTTCAGAGCACAACTTCTGTTTCTGGTTAAACAAAAAGGATAACACATAAAACAGCTAGGGTTGATATGTTTTGTCATGTTCAATTGCTGCACTCCCCCACCTCAATGTAAAATGTTAAATTTACACCACGTGGACATTTTGTATCAGATCAGTAGTTTGTGTTATAAGAGCACTATGACCTGCTATTGTTGTGAGTTGCAAATAATGTTGCAGCAGCTCAGCACTACTGGGAGTGAATGTCCTACCCCTGGTAGAGCATGTTCTCTGCTCCTGTACTGACACATTCTCTACCTCTAAACAAATCAACCTTGATTATAATAAGGCCTTCCCCAGTGGAGACTTGTCAAAAACATCAGCAAGTCAGTCTTATCTTTCAAAGAGGACTTGAATTCCCATCGGCCCCAGCAGGAAAAGGGAAAGCAAGTATCATACTCTGAGCACATAGAGTATGCACATGCATTGTTACAAACCTTATCAAAACTGGCCTGACAATGACTGAATGACAGCTCAAATTCAGCTGACTTACTTTTATTATTATTACACAGCAAGGAAAAGGAATCAAAGAGAAATGAGGGCAACTGCCATTTCATCCTGCAATCATATATTTTAAAACCTTGCTCAAATTTTCATTTAGCCCAGCGCCACCCCCTCCTTCTGGACTTATTAAATCAGCTGTGGCTCTGTCACACACAGTATTAGAACGCTGCCACCCCCCTCCTATTACCAGGTGCAGCCCTGTGATTTAAAGCTTTGATTTTGTTCAAATGACAACAAAGGTGAGCCCAGAGCTGATGCTCCTAATTCATCATTCCCTGCTTGATAAGAGCGGGATTAATGCTTTTAATGCGACGGTCGCAGGCAATCATCCATTTTAAAGCTGGCTCCCTGGAGGATGCAGCTAAAAAGGGAGAACACCTGAAACACAGGGTAGGGAGAGGGCACATCACAGGGATATGCTGGGCTCTGTAGGGCCTCCTTATAGAGCCTGAGATGGTGCAGGGCCTCCTTCTTGCTACCCAAAGCCTGCCCTGTGGCCTTGGCCTGCATCCCAGGAGCAGATGGTTGCAAGACCCGAGGTAAAGTTTGACCTAAATGCTGAAATTCAAAATTCAAAAGGCACCAGAATTGCCCTCCTCAAAATCCATCCTCTCAATATCCTCTCCCCTGCCAGGACTACCGCAGGGGGTGAGGCTTTGAGATAGAGTCCTGTGACCATTTGAGATCTGTGTGCAAAATACCACCGTATTTAGGACATGTTTTCCTGCCTTAATAGCTCATTATGTATTCACTCCATGCTTAATTTAACATCTGCCTGCTCCTCCACCCCTGCTCTATACCCCTAACTTGTGCAAACGCATTGGAGTTGGAATGAAAATGATCCATTATCCACATGTGTCTCCGCAGAATGAGCTCTATCCCAGCTGTTTCTTTCTGTAGCTGCGATCTCTGCTTTAATCTAAACTGTCTCCGAACCAAACCGCTCGTGATGAGAAGGCAACTGTTGATCTTGACAGAAATGGACTAGGTGAAACCTGCTATTGTCTCTCACCTGCAACCTCCTTTTCCTCACCAAACTGCACTGTTAGAGAAAAGTCTGGCTGAGTCTGCCTCTTCCAATAGAATCTGTCATTCATTCATACTAGAATAGATGCCTTTTGGGAACATCTATGTATGTGCAATAAAGTGTGGTATCATCTTGTAAAGGTGTTTTAAAAAGATTGTGGAAACATAATGGGAAAACGGTGTCCTCCTTCTCAGATGTTGTATTGAACCCTTTACCTTACCCAAATGATAAACAAGTCAGGGGTTGCAGAAGGGGAGAAAGGATCAGACTAATGGGAATTAATGATACACTACAAAAAGTGTTGTCATGGCACAAACAGAAAACAATGTCCAACATTATACATGCAAATTAGGGACAACCCTGTGATTATGAATATTTGCTTTCATCTTGAAACAAATGCATTTTTTTACATACATTTAAATTAGTTTGCGCTTTATGATACATTCAGTACCACAAGTGATAAAGAAAATGTGATGTTTTGTGGTTTATATATTTACATTTTGACAAAAATAAAACAACAATCAAAAGTACAGACGTGATCAGCGTTTGATCCTGATGAATATGGAATACAAGGATTTCTTCTCTGAGACCAGCCAGACTTGCCAACAACGCAAAAAAAAACAACCCACCAATAAGGCTGAATACATTTGAATAAATGTATTGAATACATTTCATGTGGATTACAAACTCTGAATCGTAATCAGTTCAAATGGAATTAAATGTTGCTGACTTACAACAATCAAACCATGATTTAAAAGACAACAGGTATGACTCCTATCTGTTTCACAGTAGCCCTTATTGTAGTTTATGTGCCTATTTATAAAGAAGGGAACAACACATTCCAGTTTCACCTTATTCTAACACCACTGGCCACTGTTTCAATTATATTGTATATTGTGTGCCTTGTTGTTGCAGTCACAAAGTATCCATAGGAAATGATGAAATTAAATCTTATTAATATCATTATTTCTCATTATTTCAGGAACAGATTACTCAGTGTAAGTCTTGTATTATGTAAGGTTTACCCAAACTTTACATCCAGTGTGACCAATAAATTCATTTGAGCCAAACCCAAAATGACAAGCACATGATGACACCCAGATTGAGGCAATGTCCTATCCCAGTAATACATTCATACAGGGCCACAGCAGTCAGGTGTCTGATGGCTGTAAAGATTTTATGGGTTTTGGTAAAAATTTCAAAGGATACTCCACAGTTGATGTGACCCTCAGTAACCTGCAGAGCGGAGACAGGAGAGCACAGGTGTTTGGTTGACACCACAGCTCAGAGTCTGGACATTATGTGTAAGTCAGTCATCCGTTTTATTCCATGCTGTATCAAAGATACACTTTGTTGAGCTCACTGACATGTTTCAAGATGCAAGCAGTGGCATTTAGGGCTTGCCAGATTATCTTAAAGGAAGATAAGAGGAGTCAGGCAATGAGGATGAGTCACAGACTTTACACAGTTTTGTGTGTTAATTGGCCTGTGAGGAAATAGTGACCTTAGATAACTGTGATAGTTAACGTTCATTCTTACTGATGTCCTCTCAGCTCAGTTGTAATTGGCCAGACAGTCTGTACTTTTGCCTGATGTATTATCTGATACAAAATGTAGATTTTATGAGAATACAACACAGAACAGGAGCCTGTGATCACTTCATTTATATTTGCTTAAAAGTCATTTAATTAGATTTTTTTTTAAATTGTACCTAGCTTACCTAACAAGACCTAACAAGAATTTGAAAGCAGTAACATGTTGTTGTGTGTTTGAGTATTAAGTATTGAGTCTAGGAACAACCTACATAGTGACTGTGCTCCTAATCAGGGTTTTAGACCAAAGTAAGGCGCTGCAGGCCCAAACTCTATGAGCTGTGATGTTTCATTATTATCCCCCTTTAGCTACATCGACAACACAGTAGGCTGCTTTAATTACTCTCCATCAGTAGGGGAGTCAAAACCACTTCAGAGACACACTCTAATCCCCCTCCCTTCTTTTTCTCTGCAGGGCACTCATTGTCTCCTAAATATCATTTCCCTGAGCTCTATGCACACTATTGGATTAAATGTGGAAGTTTTGCTGAAGGGGGTGAGGGGGTGGGTATGGGGGGGTTGGCATTTGGGTATTTGAGCTTCGCCCCAGGACCAGGCTGTGTCTGGTAACAGCATTTTAGTTGCATCTGCTCTGCAGCCCACAGAGGAGACGCTGACTTGCGACACTGTTCCTCAGTTAGTCCCACAGACACAGATTATGGCTCTTTGTGCACAAACAAACATTGTTATTAAGCTCTTCGCATTCTAACCTCAGCATTGTTACAGTACAATTTCAGTTTTGAGCAACAATGTTTACTGCATTTCACCCATATGGCTATATATATATAAAAACACTGATTAACTGTATACAGTATATTTTTAAGGAAAGGTACTATGAGGCAGCACTGTGGCGTAAAAGGTCACAGCAGAGAGGCATTTTAAGAGAGAAAAGCCTTAATATGTCTTTGTTTGCTTAACTGAAAGTGGGGAATGAAGGTTGATGGAGTAGTACAGATATACTGTAAGTATAAATGCAAAATAGACTGTTTAATGTCAATTTCCACTCAACCTCCATCAACTATCAGCTGAGTTTTACAGCTCAGTTAGTGCTTATGTTAGTACAGTTATGTTAGCATTCTATCATTATTTATAACAGGGGGTTTGTTGTGTTTGATACTAAAAAAAATACATAATCACTTTAATTTGGTATTAAATTGTCCACTGTTAATACTCTCTAAATCAGTCCTAATTCCTTTTTTATATTTCTGCATTGTCTGCTGCCTTAAATATAATAGATACAAGTATACAAAGAGCCACTGGGGTGGCACATATCAGTTTAAAGTGCTGCCGACTGTGTGAGCCATGTTTCACATGTTGCACACTGTTCAGTACAGACCTGTGAAATGAAAATGAAAAACATGACGAAAAAAGTGGAGGAAACATAACAAATGTAGATGTTTCCATACAGAGCATGAGGGGTCACTGAATGGTTTGATAAGTATGAAAATAACCTTGACCTTTGCAGTCACCAGATCTCAGCCCTACCTGAACACCTAGGGGAGATTTTGGACTGACGTTTTAGAGAGCATCACCACCATCAAAGCATCAAATGAGGGAATACCCGTTGAAAGAATGGTGTCCATGGATGCTAAGTAGCTAGCATAACTTATATTTAGGTGACTGAGTATATTGGATATGTTGATAATATATTAAGTTGAGTATTGACATTGGAGGTAGTGACAGACAAGCCCTTTAGACAAAGTGGCTACATATATTTTCTACTGCTTTCAGGAAAAAAAGCATATGTGGAAAGAAATGAATTAAATCAAAGCTGACATTTAGAACCATTTACCATAACATATCATAAACAAAGTAATTGTTACGTGGGTGTAAAGAGATAATTGTCTTGTTGAGAAAAGTTTGACTGTTGTATGGTAACCTAAGACTTGATACTGCTACAGCTATAGTGACTGATTCCCACTGGAGCTAGCAGCGCTGAAACAAGTATGCACTCATGCCATTGTAAGCCATTTTGGAAAAAGAATAAAAAATGTCTTTTCTGTGAAATGACTTGCAGGGAGTGTCTCTCTATGGAAGATACGGATTTGAGTGTTCACTAAACCAGTTCAGAGGGGACAGCTTGTATTGTCTTCTTTTACTGCCCATGATAAAGCAGCATTAGAATTCCCACTTCCTGCTCCTGTATGCATGCCAAGGCTCTTTGTTAGACTGAATGCAGAGCCTATTCATCTCAGAGCGCGCAACAGAACACAGTAATAACACAGTCATGAGTTTTGACTGATGTCAGTGAGGTGCAGGTTCTGTAAGCAGGAACCAGAGCTGGTATACAGGCCCCTCCTCACCTTCTCTTCATTGCTCAGTTGACCACCGAGGCCTGCTGACCTCTGCGTGGTCCCACTCCAACTCCAAACGCTGCTGGGTCTTTTACAGACTCAGAAGACCCAACAATAACAGCCGGCCTGTTTAATGCCAAACCCAGGTTAACCTCCTGGCCCCACTTGGCCCCTGTCTTCTGTGGCCAAAAGAAAACTGGGTTGATGTTTCTTGGAGCTATTTGTTCAGAGCTATTGATGTGGAATAATATTGGTATTACTAGTCGTGTGAAGCATCGGCAATTTCATTTTTTGCTTGGCAGTGGTGATTGCCACATACAAACAAAGACATTACAGCTGCCCCAATTTTCTCCTAATATACTCTGCGCTGCTGTGCATTGTATTCTGCTTTGTTTTGTTGCATACATATGATGGTATGGCAGTATGGTAGCAGATGTTGTGAGCATGAAACAATACAGAATGGGTTAGGAGCTGTCATTACATGGGAACTAGGTCACCATTCAAGCCTCCTCGCTTGCATTGACTGTTTCGAGTGACTATTGATTTTCTGACTAAAGCAATGACTTCATTAATATCACCATTAGTCTACCATCTGACACAAATGGGTAGCTTGGCTCGCAGGGTCAAACAATAATTCAAGTAGATATGGATCAGAAATTGGATGAATGAAACATACAGTGCATTTCACAGCAAATGTGCATTACACATTGTAAAATTGGAAAAGGTTGTAGAGCTCCTTCACTCCACCGTGTTCAAACAAAATCACCAGAAAAGACAAAGTCAACGTTACCGCTGCCTTAGCACGCACAAACATAAACAGACATTACCAGCAAATTCTCCTTTCATCGTTCAATTTAAACTTAATCTGTGAAAGATGAGAGAAAAATCAACAGATCGCTTTTCAGCAGGTTTTCAAAACAAACCACAATGAAAGAAGGATTATTTTCACTTTAATCCGGGGGCACCAGTTTAGCTAAAACAAAAGCACGACCATGGGAACGCACAGAGGAATGAGAAGACTCGCGCTCCCCACCAAACCCAGCTCTCCAGCAAACCACAAAAGAGGAACAATGAGTGTGTGTGTGTGTGTGTGTGTGTATGTGTACAAGTGGAAGAGAGAATGGGAAACAGGATTTGAGATCTATATTAAAACTGCAAAAAGCTTTTAAAGATTAGTGACGAGCAGAAGGAGGTGACAGCAATGGGATATGTGAAAAGTGGATTGCCCCTCCCTACTGTGACTATTTTGATAGCAGTAACGTTGACAAGCATCAACTTGATTGTGAGAAGGCAATGTGCTCTGAAAGCCTTGACAAGTTTCTTTGAGGCATGTACAGATTTTTTGGTGACTGAAAGGAACACAAATCAGGATTATGTATTACATAGCCACATTCAAACAGCTGGCATTAGGCACTCTGAAGTGTCTGGCAAGATATTGTTGTTCAAGGATGTGCCCCCACCCCCTCCCCTCTCTGTGTGCACTGTAATTACCCAGATCTGGGTTTTTAGAAAACCATTTCTTACAAAGGCATGAAACCATGGCCCAAATACTCACTTTCTGCACAACCTAAATGTTTCACTGACCATTTAGTGAGCAAAAAAAACAAACAAAATTTGTCAAAAATTCAACTTTGTGATTCTGTTTTTGGCCTTTTTTATTTTGTTAATGAAGATATTCAAATTTTCATCGCAACACATGCAGCTTTTTATGTTGTGAGTGCACGAGAGTACATCCTGTACCCTGCCCTTATTTAAACCGATCACCATGGTCATCGCAGGCTGTGTAGTTGCTCTGTTGTCAGAGATGTGTCTCACTCTGCAGCATTTGTCAGGATTAGACAGGAGTAATCCCTAACCAAACTCCAGAGGATGTAATTTGGAGATATGTGCTGGAACTGAAACTGTGTCGGCTTACTCCCACAAAACCCCATCTTCCACCCCATCTGAGGCATCTAACTCCTTTGCTCCAGCCCTCAGACACGTCCAATATTTTGAAATGATAGAAAATGTAAAATACAGACAAAAAAAAAGAAAAAGTGTGGAGCAAGAAGTGGAACTGCCAAGTGCCCTTCAACTCACTTTCTCATCCCGCTCCTGAACAAACCCTCCTCCAGGCAGGTGGGGTGCTCATGATGTCAGGCCCCATCGCTGATATCCGTTCTAATATCCCTCAACACTTGGCTGTCACATCACCACCCACCATTAAGTCATTGCTTGTGCCCGACACAGGGGCCGATCTGTGTGCTCTGGCCCACTCCCAGCCCCTGTGCCTTTATCACACCCCAACCTCTCTGTGACAGACAGGACTGATCTCCCCTGCAGCAACCCTCCACCCTGCCAGTAAAAGGACAGCAGTGGAAAAAGCCCCCCAGGGCCCACTGAGGATGGACTCATGAATCAAACATGCGCCCGAAGCTTCCTTCTTATCACCGAGGTCAGCCCAGGCATTAATACGCCATGGCTCGAGGGAGCTACCTACTGTGACCTCCCCGAGTTTCCCTGAACAGAAGGGCACAGTCCTCAGGAGCCGGTCCAGTGAGAGAGGGCCTCCCTCCAACACAGTCACTTCACATTACGTCCAAAAACTGAGAGAGGGGGGCTACAGAGAAAGATAGAGATGAGAGAGAACGAAAAGAGGTGCAGAAACGAGGCATGAAAGATCAAAAATACAAAGAAGGAGAGGAAAAGAAAAACAATATTCCTTGGTGCAGTGCTGGGCAGGGAGTAACACGTGAGTAAAATCGACTGTGTATACAGACCCTTTCAAACACCACCAATCTTCATTGGCCAGACGGGGTGTGATATATGTGACTGTCTGCCAGCGTAAATTAGGCAGTCCAGCCCGCTGTGTGGTAAAGCATGACGGGGCCGGACAGTGCACTAACTCAGGCGGCCTGGTGCCATGCACACCAGCTTCTCTCTGCTTTGCCGTGCCATAAATCACCAGCTGGGGGAAATGAATCGCTGTCCGTCCGAGCTGGATGCACCAGCTGGCACCGCCATCACCTGACCAGCAGGAGCCCATGCCGACACTGGAGCGGCTGAAATCAAGAAAAATGAGGCATGGAGGCAGACGGAGCCATACCCCTGCGCTCTCTCATTAGTCTCCTCTGGGCTTCCTCCTCACTGAGCTCGTCTGAAGTGAAAGGGCACACAAAATATATTTCAGTGTCACCTGAGGGGAGGGGGAAAAAAGGGAAGAAATGATCACCCCTGGTCTCCTCACAAATCTATGTAGAACTGAACTGGCAGACAGTATTAGTGTTTCTGAACCCAGAGCTCTGAGAGACAGCAGGAGGGACTGCAGCTCGAGGGAAAAGTAGAGGCTGCGTGTGGGGGACAGCTTTGTGTTTGTTCTTATTTAATGGAGTTATTTTACTGAAAGTAATGACTCAACCCTATTGGGACTTCCACTCTGCATTCAGATGTAGTTAACGGAAAAACATGTTGATGAATAGATTTTCACTTTTCAATATTGCTGAGTTGCTGGTGGAGAGCCCACTTATATGCTGACCGCTGCGATTATGAGAAGCTGTGTGGGCGTCAGAACTGAGGCACTCATCAGGAAAATGGGTTGAAATTACATCAATACAGGCACATAGAGAGTTGGAGAGATCTAAAATAATATATACTTGATCCTCTACTATGGACATAGGGCTGCTGTTTACCTCTGATGTCCCGGATTATGGATTCAAAACATTATTTGCATTAATCTCCTTATCGCGTTAGAGAAAGCAGCAACGTTTCAGTGAGAGGGCAATCAAAGTCAGAGATGGATACATTTGCATTATGTGAAAATAGGGCAGTGTAAATTAACAGATGCAGGCTAGATTGACATTAAATTTGAGGCTCTGGGTTGCTGCGAATGATTGGCAAGGCCAATTTCCTGTGAACCCCCACAGCAGTTTTAGCCTAATTTCATTGGTCCTGTGGAGCAGCAAGTCTATCACTGTCTCAGATATAGAGGATTAGCTCTTCTTTCCTGCTCAGATGAATTTGCCTGTCATGGTGTGGTGATGAATGGCAGGAAGGCTGAGGAAATGTGCTGTGGGCTCATTGGAAGTGGCAAGGTGAAGTCTGGCCTGGCAGCCTGCCCCAGGCTCGAACCTCACCACGATTGTGACCCCCCACAGATGTCCAGGTGTACGTTCACATATCGGCAGCCAGCTCATCAGTCGGCTGGTCAGTCAGTAATAGACCACAGCATCAGTTTGACATCTGTTTTGACAAGGAATCCGATTCCATCAGCGTGTCTCAAGGTTCCCGGATACAGCAGATAGTGTCCACTGCTTCTCCTCCATTCATATGAAAAGGGAATGTTTAAAGGTCAGGCATAGTGTAAGCACCTCCAGCTTAAAAGTGATACATTTGATCTTATGCTGGATAACAATCTCTTAAAATGAAGCTCAGCTGAACCCTTTTTTAAAACTGAGTATTATTAAGAAGAAAAATGTAATTACACCAAGCACAGTTTTATTATACACTGGTGCAACGGTATCCGTTTTTATTTTCCATCAAAACATTCCCATCATGCTTCTGTGGATGTGGCTCAATGGCAACAAAAACAACAGCTCTCCATTTCCTGTCTTCTTCTCTGCAGCTGTTACTGTCACCACCTTCCACCCTCAGCCCGACCCTCACCACACCTCCTCCATTTCAGCTGTAATCATGTAGCCATGCAAATGCTGTGCACTGAGAGGTTCATGTTGCCCTCTCTGGGACATCATTCCCAGCTGCCTGAGCCCTTGAGTTGACCACCCAGGGGAGGGAGAAGAGGAAGTCATTACTGCTATCACAGTCAGGCACAGTCCCTACACTGCTAGACAGCCCCTCCAACTCATAAAGTCCTTGACGACTTCACTAAAACATCCAATTTCAGCTGGACCCCATTTATAATGACGAATAGAAATCAATCACTCCAACCACTGCACACTCCTCCTGAATCTCTCTGCTTATTTGACTGCCCAAAATGGCACAGAGAAAAAAAAGGAATCTTTTTTTCCCCTAATGCTGGTATCCTATCCACATCTCCGGGATATTCATAATTCATCATCTTCGATTCCTGACATCTGCCACTGATTGTGCCGACGGGTTGGCTGGAATTAGCCACTCCTGGGAGCAGCGTTAATGTGCTGGTGGGCCAGCACATGCACCCCGGCTGGGGAGGGGTTGCGGGTTGGGTGGAGGATTGAGGCCGGAGCGGCAGGAGCCTTTCACACTCCTAATGTGTAATTAGGAGCCATTTTGGAGCGCTGCCTTCCTCCACTGAAATTAGCTGCCTTTTATTAATCAGGCAGACCAGTTCAATGGCACGATGGGTCTCCCTATAATCTAACACAAAATGTTGTTCTTAATTAGAGGGGGAGAGACAGCGCAGAGAGGGCTGCAGCTCCTGCATGATTCCCTGGGGTTCATTTTCTGAACTGCAGAACGCCTGCAAATTGAACATCTACTGCAGCATAACAGTCCACACGCTGTGCTAAAATAATAGTCAATATTATGTCAATCATTCTTCCAACCTGAGCATTACAACCTACATTTGGCATGCTTTACATAATGGGCATATACATCATACCAAGCATGCTGAGAGCAAAACTCTCACAGCTACACGGACCACGAAACCTTTTGCATTTTCCGAATGTCAGCTCCACTTGAATGAGAGATCATACATATTATGTGATTACAAGCACTGGCCCTCCTTTGGAGAGTTAAGTGCTGTGGCCCTGACCATGCTCATCAGCACTGATGCCCTCATGACTACAGAAGAGGACTAAATACTTTAGTGTTCATCCTCAGTGGTTGTGATTTTTCCTCCCTTCTTTCTACACATGGAAAAGATCACATACATAAAAAGCAGTCCAGGCAGAGAAAAGTAATCACTGGATTCGTGAAATGGATGTAAGACATGATTGTTAAGGACAGGATACTTTAAAATGTGTTCACCAAGTGTTGAATCATTTTCTGCTTAAAACAGAAATCAGTAACAATTTCTTGAACTGTTAAGAGTGACTTGAATTCATTATCACTTCCTCAAAAATTAATACATTTAACTGCAAAATACATAGCAATGAAATAGATGGAGAGAAACATCAAATGTGTAGTCCATTTTAAAACATTTTGAGACATAACTATAAAGTATTTAATAAGATGTTTAATATGATCACAATCTGAATGCTGTCTTGCTTTAAGGACAAGGTGTTTTTTACCTCCTACCATTACATTAACATTTTATAATCACATTGTTATTTGTGTATAATCTGAACACACTATATTAAAGCAATCCTGCACACTGATTAACTTCCTCCCTCAGCTACACTCCTGTATTTGTTGCATCAAAAAGTGTCTTATTTTCTTCCATTTGTTTCCTGTCCTTAAAAAAATAATTTCAGTCTCAGATTTTGTTGGCTAATCAAAGAGTTGATTTATTTCACAATACTTTAAAATTGCTTCCCCCACAGTACTATCATCCTGAAAGTGAATGCAATCATGCAAAATGGCCACTTGTAAAAAAACTTGTGTTTCTAGTGTTTAACAAAGCCCAATGCATATTTATGAATATTGTTGTAGTGCCAGCAAACTCTATAATCTTCTAGGAAAATACATGAAATAAAACATGGCAAAATCTTTAAAATGGCTACTTGACTAATGTTTCTCTGACGACCAAGAACCCTAAAAGCAGTAAAAAAAACAATCATCACGGAGAGAGGGCACACCACTAATGTGCAGCGGTTGATGAAGACCCCTTCTTGTCCCCTGATGGCACTGCAGCAGGACGATCACAACACTGATGTCGTCTCTTGCTGCAAGGCCGAGTCTGCTTTAGCATTCGACAGAGCGGCTGTATGAGGGGATAGCCTGCCACTCAAGACTTATTGATGGAATCCAGAACAAAAAAAAAATCTGATGCGGGGTCAATGAGTGAAGGTCCTGGCCTAGCTCTGCTCAGCTTGAAACTGTCACAAAGGGCTCACACAGGCACAGACAGCAGATCTGAGAAATTAGAAAATGCAAACACAATTTATGGATATGCAAGGACTGTAGGCCAGACTGCGACTGAATTATACAACACCCTCTAAACACACACAGGGAGCCAGACTCATTTAACTTTGGAGTTATTTTCAATAAAAAAAGAATACAATTTTGAGCAAATTAGTAATCAAACAAAATAACTGATCATTACTATGTTATTAAGTCACAAACCCGCTCTAATAATGTTTTTTTCCTACTGGATGACTCTAGGGCTGGGAAATAAAGTTAAAACCATTACCACAATATTAATGGAGATATTTTCCGATATAATACTATATCACAATACGGTCAATTTATGCAATATCACATGTGAAATAATAATAATAATAATAATAATAATAATAAAAGAACCATGTTCCACTGTCAGTGGTGGCGTCAGTATTCACATTTTGTACTTAAGTAAAAGTAGCAACACCATGTTAAAACTACTCCATTACAAGTAAAAGTCCTGCATTCAAAATCCAACTTAAGTAAAAGTACAGAAGTATCATCAGCAAAATGTACTTAAAGTATCAAAGTTTAAAGTACTCGTTATGCAGTAAAATGGCCCCTGTGACTGACATATTATTATACAGTATTTTACATTAACAGATTGTTACTGATACCAATCAATGTGTTAGCAGCATTTTAGTGTTGTCGCTGGTCGAGGTGGAGCTAGTTTAACTACTTCATAGCCCCTCTAAAGGGCCACAAGATAAATCTGAGGGGTCGTGAGATGATCAAGAGAAGAAGAAAGAAGAAAAGTTCTAATACACAAATCTGTTTTCAGTTTTTCTCTAATATTTGATTTCTTTTTTGCATATAGATTATAGCTTGCATGAGACCAGACTCTTTATAAAACTTTACACTGAATCAATAATTTGGAACAGAAATGTGCAGGATGATAACATGATAAGATGAAATATAGCCCCGATCTAGGGCTCTACACTAGATGAGGAGATTTTTTGCTTCAAAAAAGTGGATAGCGTTTTAAAATAACAGTAATTTGTACTTTGTACATAGTTTTGAATGAACTAAAAAAGCTGATCAAATGTTTAAACTCCTTCATCTAAAAGGCTCTAAAAGTCACAATCTCAATGTCCTGACCCTCCCAATCAACTCATTCTACGATCAGCTGATGCTAACCTCCTTCTGACCCCCCTCATCAACACCCATCTCTGAATTTAGGGACATGCCCTAATTCTTTGTTTCTTACAGAAAGAAGCAGCAGAAATAGTCATAATAATGGCAGAAGTAGTTCTGTAGCAGTTGGAGTGTTATAATTAGCATTCAGAGTGAAAGCAGTATCATGTGACCATTGGCAGAGTTTCTAAGTTCTGGCCCAATGGACAGAGAGTAAAATCCACAGGGGAGTCCCCGGGGAGGGAGACATGCTGGGTTTGAGAGGGGTTATTGGACTGTGCTGTCTCTCTGACTGTGAGCCACTGGGGACCGGAGCAGAGGTGCCTGATGGTGCACTGAAGCCTGAGTGTGACACCTGGGCTGTCTGTCACGGCCACAAACACAGACAATGTGACACTTGACAGGATAGGAGTTGAGGCTGCAACACCAGGAGTCAAGACCTGGCTGACAGTAAGGATGAGAGGCGTGCAGTTCAACTCAATAATTTCGACGACACACTTAAATCCAAGCCTGTTTGTCTCCTTCCTCTTTTCTCTTTCTTCCCATTTCTTCAGTGTTCATGGCCCTTTAAATAAATCAGGGTCCTGAGGAGGCTGAACCCATCAATTAGAGTCGTCTGATGAGACTGTGTGTGTGTATTAATCAACAGTGTGAGGCGTGTGACAGGCTGAAAAAGAGACAGGATGAAGGGCTGCACTGCCAGAGAGCTTTAAGAGGAGCTCTGACGAACAGGCTCTTAAGATGAATTTCCCAGTCTGCATCGCTAAACTAAACTGATATCCAATTATGTTTCCCACATCGACAAGATAACAGAGAAGCTGTGAGCAGCACGGGTTTACAGTGTCAGAATTGGCCAGACGCAAGGCAGAGAAACCCAGGACCTTGAAGGAGATGTCACAAGGAGGCCGGAGTCAGCCGCTTGAGTGAGCGATGGTCCACACGCTTGCCTGAAAGCATGACATTGCCGAAGGGGGAAAAACACCATTTTATCATTCAGTGCGATTCGCACCCTCCTCTCCCTGTCAAACATGCCATATGTCCCCGTCACAGGTCGTCTTGCTGGCTTATCGAGTGTGACAGGGCTATTCACACACTGCTCCCAATCAGACACCATCTCCTGCAGAAAAAAATCACCACCATAGCACAGTGACAGGCTGTCAGGCAGAGGGCACCAACCTCCACAGGGCCTTGGCTGAGAGTCTGCCCATCTGGGGGGAGGGGGCAAAGGCCAGGGGTTACAATGGGAGGCACAACGCAGGCATCCACACATCCACACACCTCATGCACACTTGTGCTGTTGACACTTTTTCTTCGTTATTCAATCAGCAACAAGGCAGAGCTTAAATTCAAGTCTGTGCGCATCAAAGCATCAAACAAAAGCTTTAATTAAACGTGCTAATAAAGCTTTTATGTATGAGAACCTTCAAGTTTAAAAACAACTCTTCGTGTTGAGTCTACATGCTGCTCTCTGCAACATTAAAACAAGCATAGTTGCTCTGCTCACACTGTGTATAAAACTCTCTTTAAGTGCTCTGTGAAATACGTTTGACTTTTGACTGGATGATGTAGATCATTGCGACTGTGAAACAGGTTATTTGCCTGACAGGAACCAAAAGTGATATGTAAACCTCACCTGGGACTTCTTTACACTGTGACCTGGTCACCAGCCTATTTTCCTAACCACTAGACCATATGAGCCCCTTATGCATTATGCCAATCTGAGGCTACAAGCCAGGACAACCAGAGGTCACTGAAATCCATATGTAGGGCACACAACCTCAGAGCTGTGAAGGAGAAGATTTGCTTCTCTCCGTGCACTTCTGGAGTCTGCAAATGTTTACTTTGATGCCAAATAATCTCAGTGGTACTTAGCCACTTGGCTCCAAACACAATAACACTGCAGATGCTGAATATATTCACTAAGTGAGCAATCAGTTGCAAAGTGGGCTGAAAATTACACTTATCCCCCCCTATGATGATATGCATAGAGAAATAAGTCAGAGAGCGAGAGAAGGAGCAGAGGGGCAAGGGGGAGAAGTGGTATCACCTGATCTGTCTTATCTTAAAAAGCGGTGGGATGTGTCACCTAAACTCTTCATAAAAAGAGATAGAACCCTCCTGGCACATTTTTATATGAAAGATTTCTGTGAAATTATTGCTAATCTATGCAAAAAAGCAATCAGTGACTCATTCATAATGCATGAGCAACGAGATACCAATTTTGCAACGCTTTCGGATTATTAGATGTTATCGTGAATGCAGCAGATGAAATATGAACACTCCTACCTGTCCCATTGTAATTACATGACTGCAGTGGTCGAGAGATACACAGGGAGAGGGGAAAAATGTGAAGAAAGAAACGTACAGAGACAGACAGACAAGCAGATAGAACATCCATTACTATCCGATTGCAGATAGCTCTAGATGGGAATATTTGTTTCTAACAGCTTTATGTATCCATTTGTGCCATGATTTATCAACCTAAAAGCTGTGGTTTTAAGTACATCTGGCTGACATTTTAATGGTCCATCAATCACGCGGTGTCATGTGGTAACAGTTTGAGATCATCCTCCTCTCCGAGCCTCTGAGAAAAAAAAAAAAAAACTAAATCCAATAAATTGGCTGCAATCCCAGGGAAATGATGAGAACCTATTTCTAATTCAAAGCAAGTTCAAAGTATGAATGTTAGATAATCTGCTTCTCAAATTAATGCAAATCAAATTTCATTTAGGATATTTTTGTTCTATATAGACCCTAATGCACTTCTGTGCCAGTTTCTAAAGTGCAGTTTAAATCCTGACAAAAAAAATTACAATTCCTGTTTGGATTAGTGGCTTCAGATTAATAAATGCAATGTATTATCAAAGTATAATGTATTTCTTGTACAAGAGCCATATATGCATACACATTATAAACAAAAAGAATTTAACAGGATACCAAAAAATACTGCAGAAAATACTGCTAAACCTCTGATTTATCCCAAAAGACACCTTTATTCCCCCAAGGTTGTTTCATTTTAACAAAAACAATCCAAACAGGCAGAGCTAAAGTGACCCTCCCAGTGTGATCAGGTCGTTTCCAACACTCACATTCAACTGGTTCATATGAGACAGACTGGCAGCATGTAGCACAGCCTCTCTTCTTCTTTCTTCTGTTTAAACATTTAAAAAAACCACAGGAGCCTGACTTTTTTTTTTTTTTTTAACTTCAGTGTTAACATGTCTGGATTGCACCTGGAAGCCTTGTGAAAAGCGCTGACAGATTTCATACTTTTACATTCTGGACAACTTCGACACAAGGGATTTGCTCTTAAAACGGAGCACAGCGAGGATGAAGGGTGGTATAAAAATCAATGAGGCTTTTCAAAGGCAACAAGAAAAACCAGTGCCTTAGACTGCAATTAAACAAGAGCGCTCCTGGCACTGAGGAATGTTGCAGGTGCCCTCGACTTCACAGAATCAATTACAGGATCGATACGACGACATGATACAATTCCATGATGGAAAATGGGACGTGGACTGGGAGTCGCTCTGTGTCATGTGTTTCAGATGTTTACAATAATACAGCTCAAGCAGGTCTATACACTGTGGGCCCATTCCATAAACATGAGTGAAGCCCAGTTCTAGACCAAACAGATCCTTCAGGTGAAACCTCATTTGAAATATTTTGTCTGAGGGTAAGAGTTAAGAATCTCAATCTAGGGGTTGGCAGCCCCACAAAGGGTTGCAAAAAAAACAGAAAGGCTCACAAGATAATTAACAGGACGAGAAAGCAGAAAAAAAAAAATCAGCAACACAAAATCAGGTTTATTTTTTGAGACCTTCTTCTAATATTTGCTTTTTTTTTATAGCCATGTTAGCAGTCAGTCTATCAGATGCTTGGTCTACCACTTTGATCCAGAACAAAATATCTCAACAACTATCTGATGGATTACTGTGAAACTCTGAACAGACATTCATGGTCCCCAGAGGACAAATCTGAATTACTTTGGTGATCCCCTGACTTTTCTTCTAGCACCATCATGAGGTTCACATTTTTGGTTTGAGTGAAATGTCTCAACAACTATTGGATGGACTATCATGACATTTTGCAGATATTCATGTGCTCCTCAGGATAAATTGTGTCCTTTAACATTTCCTCTTGCATCATAATCAATTTGACTTTGATTTATTTGAATTTGACATTGATTTATGACCAAATACCTGTAAAACCAATGACATTCTCATCAGCCTCAGCTGTCCTATGTGATTAGTGCTAATTAGCAAATGTTAGCATGCTAACATGCTAAACATGTTAGCATGCTGACATTAGCATTTAGCTTAAAGGACAACTGTGCTTGAGTACAGCCTCACAGAGCCGCTAGCGTGGCTATAGTCTTGTTTTCTTATGAATATATGAATTACTGGATAATTTTACCACTCAGGCCTCGAGGGGTCGCAAGTAGACATTGCTTAGTTTTGAGGGGTCACCAGCCAAAAAGGTTGGGAACTCCACGAGTAAAGTGTTAAATCAGTCCAAGATGGTAAATGCTGAAACCTGTATTCCAAGTGCTTATTTCAAGGAAAGTGCATTCTTTGTATGAATAAAAATAATGTATTATGAGGGACTGGGACTAAAAGAACAATTCAATGTTCCTCCCTAAAAACTAAACCCTCCAAGTTCTTTGACAGCACCCTTGTACTCTGCTGTCTTAATTGGACCCCTGCTACTAACACCGTCCGCCACCCCTCAACATACCAAAAGGTCAAACACCCCCAGGAGGATCATACAGTCCATCATGACTGAGAAGAGCTCATGATGTTGATGTTGCCTCTGTCAGTGTGCTGATATGAATGCTGGGAGAGAATGGTCGCACAAATCTTCCCTGCTGTGGACAATTGCACACCCCCCTTTCGACATAAATATCATGACATAAATTCTAATATACACACAACCGATCACAACATGATCCAGGGGCCTATATGTAAATGCAAACACTCACTGTGGGAAGTCATACGCTGAATCCCTGTTAGTAAAACCAGTGGCCAACAGCAACATGATATCTTGTCAGTCAGGTCTAATTCTGTATTCAAACTTAATGGCTCCTGACAAGCATTTCACCAGTCGACTGAAGCACCAGAGGGAATGTGCCACAGTGAGCATGACCACTCAGCAAATTCACATTTAACATTTCATTCCTCCTGCTTGGACAAAATGAATTATACATCCTTGGTTCTCCCACATTGATCCATCCAGGCAAAACTCCCTCAACGTTAAATGTTAAATGATTTGTACGTCTCCTTCCTCACTGCTGGGACAGCACACTGTTTTCACCGTATCTCTTAATATTCTGACATTTTCCCTCAATCCTTGACCCCCTTTCCTCACTCCCTCTGTTATCTGAAATAATCTCAGGGCCTCTTTAGATTCTATTCATCAGAGCAGAAAGAAGCAGGCGCTGACATTGATAAAAAAAAAAAAAAAAAAAAAAATACCATCTGTGCCTTGCAGGGGTAAAAGGAGTGAGAGAGAATGAGACAGAAAAGAAAGAGAGGGGCTTCAAATGAAACAGGCTCTGTTGTCTCCCTCTTGTCCCCCCTCGTCAATGCCATTTCAATTGAAAAGCGCAGTGGTAATTAAATTCCAGCAGGGGTTAGGGGCAACTGTGCAGCGCACTGACGGGGGGCTGCCCTGACATAAAGATGACACAATTCAAGAGGACAGAGGGGGCCAGGCGGAAAAGGAGGGAGGGTGACAAATGTTGCTTATTCACGTACACTGCCAAATTCGTACTACTCAATCTTCATGACATTTAAAAAATAGAAAATGAAATGGATATTCAGACTCAACTGAATCCCACAATGACCTTTTCCCCAAATCAGGGATATTCCAAACAGATCCGTCTTCTGCATCTGCGGCATGCGCAGAATATTTTGTAGTGCTTAGGGAGGATGAGCAATTAGGTGGAAAAGAATTTGGGAAAGCTGGTGTGTGTGTGTGTGTGTGTGTGTGCATAGTATGTGTCAGCACAAATGTGTGACTCACAGAAGGATGCTGGTTGTTGTTGATTCACATTATAGTGGTGCTAATCCAGAGGCTCCAGAGAGGCCACACACTCCTGCTGTCCCCCTCTCCCCATCCTCTATTAGTAAAACAACACAGCCAGTTAGCCTGTAACTGAGGAAATGAACAGCGCATGGCATGGCATGAAATAACATTTTTACCAAACTGTAACAGATATGTTATATTATTCTTTGAGAGATTTCAAATGAATAAATCACAGAAAGGCCTTTGGTTTCAGCATAATTTTGCATTTAAACACTTTTATGGTAAAAGTTAAGCACAATAAAAGAGTCTCTGTCTCTATCTGCCTTCATCATAATAATTTATGTGTGTGAAGTTTTACATTCAATGTAAATAGTCCTCAGAGTATATTTATGATATTATTATCTCCCGGTCTCAGCTTGTTCAGACATATTCTCACAATCACTGTTCATGATGCAGAGAAATATTAAAGCACAGTCACTTTCATAAACCTCTTTGCAGAACTGTGAAGACTAAAAAAAAAAATAAAAAAAATAGTCGTCATTGAGTTTTGTTAAAGAACCAAAAAAAAAAAACAACTTTAATTTATCAAACTTTTCCTCCATTGTCATTTTCTGTAAAATGAATTCTACAAATGAAAACTTTCATTCTAGAGGTTATCCAACAACACTGTATGTTACAATGCCAGGAGTGATCAATTAATGATGGTCATCTAATCCATTGAGATACGTTGGTCCTACTGCTTTAAACATTTAGCTGAAACTATAAATTAATTCTGCCAGTGCTTCACTTACACATTAATCAAATAATCAGAGCCTCTTACCATAAATCCTGTTTCATTAAAAGCATTTGTGCAACTCTGATGCCATCTAGTGGACAACGCGCTCAGTACATATAATTGTACCCTTGAGAACGTTTGATGAGTAAACACAAAGATGCTTCACCAAAAATTAAATCCACATCATTTTCCAACAGTTCAAAATGAATATCAGTACTTTGTTAGGGACACAGTTGCCTTATTGTTAGTTTCAAAACGTTTGGTTGTTTTTCAGTCAGGAAAATGCTATAATTAACACTTCAGGAAGCTCTGTCCAGCTCTGCTCGGTGGGAAATTTTCCTTGGTCCGCTCGGCTCATTAGCTGAGCATACCTCAGGTCTTGAGGTAACAACAACAAAAAGAGAAAACAGTCCATCTGTCCTCTTGTTCAGCCACAGTCACAGGTGGGTCTCAGTAACGGTTTAAAATCTCCAGAACTTCCTCCTTAACAGAGAGAGCAGAGTGCTGCTGGACACCCGGTCCGCCAATACTTGTTTCCCAGCAGTCAAAGCCGCAGTCTCGCAAGTCCTGCACTGTAGCCTGGACAACGGAGGAGTCTGTTTCTACAAGACAAGTCATAATAAAGTGATGTCAAGGTGGGCTATAGTTACACATAAAAAGGAAAAATGTATTACAAACTAAGGACAGCTGTTGTTGAATGTAAAGACTGATAGTGTATATGACTAATTGGGCTACAGTGATGCTTTCAGGGGTGAACCTGTAAAGTCTCTGTCACTAATAGCAAAAGGACAACACTGGAGCCGCACGAAAACCTCGCCACTTAAGTCAATAATGTCATAGATAAGAAAAATAAGGCCTCTGCAATTGGTGTGATCCTACCAAACATCTGGGAACATTAGAGAAGACAGCGCTATTTCACACAGATGGAAACACTCGCCAAATAAAGAGCATTTGGAAATCTATTTAGAGGATTTTGAACTTATTAAAATTCAGCATGCTACAGGCTGCAGCAGGCATAAACAAAGACTGGATTTGCAGGTTCTTTGCTTGTTTGTTTTGTTAAAGAGAGAATACAAAGTTTCCTTATAACCAATTGCACAGTAGTACCCGCACACCAAAGCCTTGTCATCATTTCCTGCCACTCAAATCGTTGCTTCAGAGAGGAAGCGTGAGGCAGCGTTTGAGGGAAACATAGCATTTGTTGTCAGCAGGAGTTGACAGTTTGGCTCATCAAACTTCCATCATCATATTGAATTCATTACAAGACAAATCCATTGAAGGATGCAGTACAGCCTCTACAAAATGAGAGATTAATTTCAATAAAAAATGTAAGTCTCACTGGATGAGGTGATATTCCAATATATCTTTCCCAAAGAGAGATGTTTTGATTGACAGGCTCAACACTATGGTCCCCACAGGCCTTAATGATAGTTTTAAATCTTTCTTGTAATGTTTGAATTTGGATGCATGACACAGTAGCTGTACTCTTGTAGCTCTCTGTTTCTGCTCCTTCACTTGCCTCTTATGGCTATCTGAGTGTTTTGAGTGTGGTCTGCTGTACACCTGTGTTTAAATAGGTCATTGCCTTGCTGTTAACACTATTCATGTTCTGAGGAAGGCCCATGGCCGAAACGCATCAGCAATGATATTTTAATGAAATTGTTTTTCTTTGATGATGTTCCACCTTTTTTCCACTTTTGAGCAGATAAATTATGTCTCTTTGAGAAAAAAAAAAAAAATACAAACCTTTGACTTTACCCTTCATACAAACATGTAAAACGCACACTGCTTTGAAATCCACAGTAGAACAATTGGCCTACAGTACCTGGTCTCAGAAGGGTGATGCCACAGCCTCCTCCCCCTGCACCGGTTAGCTTGCTGTGGAGCCCTTTGGCCAACGTGACCCGGCACAGTGTGTCCAGGGCAGGGTGTCCCACACCCATCACATTCAGATGGTGCTGGTTAATGTCAACGAGCTCCTATAAATATTGATATGACACAGCTGTTGTTAATACCTGATGCTACTGGCAGAGAATGAGTCATGTGGCTGTGAATATGGGCTCTTCAAGACATTTTACATTAAAAAAAGAACTATGGTATAACAATTACATTTCAGCACTCAACGTCTCAATGACACGTTAATGCAAGATGCTTTACACAATCTCTTAATATTTTGTACCTCTAGAATATTGTAGTGCTCCCCTGTGATGGGCTCACTGGTCATCTCTGAGAGGACTTTCTCACAAGTGCAGGAAATAGCATCAACTGAGTCCAGCACTGGGGTCATGATAGAGGGAAACTTCAGGAGAGGAAAACAAAGAAAACTTCACATGTGCACAGCATTTGTACACAAAGTCTTTACTGCAGATAATGTGTAAAACAACAAGTGTCTTTGTGCATAAGTTTAAAAAAAAACAGTTGTATAGGCTGTATACAAATCCAGATTCTAAAATGGCAGGTTTGACTTCGGTGGTGCTCCAGCCTGATCACAACACTGCCACAACACCATCCAGGCCTATCCATGTCTGAGGCAGAAATCTGCACACCTGCTGGTGTCACCAAGGCAACAGCACACAGGGGTGCTGGCTAAGAGTTTAATTTCAATATTTTATGAAGGCACTCAACGCCAGGCTCTGGAGTATCTGCCATGCAAAAGCACTGCCTATTATATTAATTACAATGTCGGCAAGTAATACACGGGGGAGGAAGAAACCATTTAGTACCTTGTTAATCTTGTCCTTCACCCTGGCAACAAGTACCTTGGTGCTACGTGGTACTTTGGTGTTAGTGAGGAGGATTCTTAATAACGGCACCCTGGAAGTAAAGCAAAGAGTTCAGACAGAGAGTTCATGCAGACGCATTATTCTGGTGCTCTGATGAGGCACTAATTTTACCCACACAATATTTGTTTTCCTTGAGAGAAAAAAATACACTATGATTGTATTAATTCACTGTGTACTTTTTTAAAATGAAACCAAATTACAAAATTGTTAATCGGTGTCAATACCTGCTCAGTGGTATTATCTTCCCAGCCAAGAATCTCAGCATGCCACCTGCATACAGGGGAAATCAAAATCATTAGGTAGATAATCATCAAATGATAATGAACAGTGGTAGTACAATACCCATCCCATTAAAGAGTGCTCTATGTCCACGGAGACAAAGGGAGGTATAACACCATATGTACTGTACCAGATCATCAGGCCTCACCCCATGTTCCTACAGCGTTGTCCACTCCTGAAGGATTACCATGGATGATCATCTCCCCTTGGAAAGCCCAGCTGTTGATCAGCTCCAGGTCCTCCTGACACCACCTGCAATTACTCATAAATTAAAAGGAGAACTTTGTAGCCCAACAGACTCTCTCAGACCTAACGACCTCTTCATCTCCTAATCAAACACTGGTATATGGGAGAGACATGCAGTTGTATGTTCAATTAATGATTATACAGATGCTGTTTGTGATGAAGCAATCATCACAGGGTTTGCAGAATGATACAGTACAACAATATCCCACTTGGCAATACATCTGAACATTAATTTGTGTGTGATTTTCCCAAAAAAAGACAAATGTTTCCTGAAAAGACTGAAATTTGTAGTTGTGATTTGAATTTCTGCCCCTGTCACTACCAAGAACCCCGGATAGAAACAAGGATGTGATCGTATCTAAAATGTTACATTTTGGTAGGTACACAATAGCATCAACATCTTACAACATAATGCAATCTAACATGATATAAACACCACAAGTATAATGTTTTGATTCAAGGTCTGTCATTCTCTGTAAACTTTAAACCAAATAACTTTTGGTAAGAATGTGAACACAGTATGGGACATGTAAAATCACCTCTTTGATCCCTTTGTAGAGCATCAGGTCAAATTATTCTGTCTATGCACAGCAGTGCTCTACACAAACTGCATACACACCTCATAAAAGAGACCTTCCCTTGGTATAATTTCGTTACCTGGCAGTGTGATCCCACTCTTTGAGAGGAGTGGGAATGGCTCCACTTGCACAGAGCAGAGCTGCAGCTAAACACACAGAGTAGGCAGCACTTGACCCCAGTCCTGCTCCAGTCGGCAGCTCCGACCACACAGACACCGTCAAGCTGGGCAGCTCACTGAGAAAAGAAACATAAAAACTGAGCGTCTGTTTGTATGTAAACACATAAATATAATATGTATGACTAGTGATTAGCGTTATTAGGAGATGACAGTAGAAGGTTGCAATGATTGTAACAGTAAAAATTAACTGGTACAGTTACAGTGTATACATAACTATAAGGAGTGTATAATAAATAGTAATCCATACACTTCTACATGCAACAGAAACTTGCATGACATTGGTGTCAATGTCTGTCAGGGAAGCTGCTTTTGGGCAGACAGGAGAATACTCTAAACTAATTGTCCGACACTTCTCTTGAGGGAAAACACATCCAGACTTGTTAAAGGCTGCAGTGTGGCCCAGTGCCAGACTCTCATTAGTGGCCATCCTGTCAGAACCCATCACCTCTCTCAGACACGGCAGCGCTGTGTCAGCACAGATTAAACCTCCCGACAACCTGCAGCTCTAATGTTCCTGAGCATCTTCCCTGTTCACAGCTGCTGGAGTCGCAAAAACTAACATCCGGCCTTTCTGTCAGTCTCTCTTTACTATCTTCATTTCTACATGAAGGGATTTTTTCAGATGCAGTGAAAACGGCCCTCAACTCATCTACATCGATAGTGAGTACATTTCCAAAAGAGCTGGCCTTTCCAACATCTATTATTTTCTCAAAGAGTAAACTGTGTGCCTGCAAGAGCAGCAAGGCAGAAACCTAATTGACCTTCAGATAGGGACAAATACTTGTGACCTTTGTTATATTCTACTAGTTTCGTTTACATTAGTAGTCGCAGCGCAAAGGTCAACATGTAAAAAGCAAATTAGCCCCACCATGATACACAACAATATACCATGGTACACATGATAAATATGAACCAGTCTGATTTAATTTAATTTGAAATTCAGGTCTGGCAGCTGTGGATTTTCCACACAGTAGAGGTGTTTTGTCATCGTTAAGACTAGTTTGTGTACGCCACCTACAGGCACTGCTGCTGCTACTCGACCTGACAAAAATGTAATATTCTACACCTCAAACACTCTCTCACATACACACACAATCAGTAGCTATTAAAAAAAAGATGCAGCTGCAACACTCACTACCTGCAGGTGGCGAAAGTGCCAAATTTGCAGATGCTATTGCTTTCTATTGCCTGTAGATGGATCATATCAACATCTACATCTGCATTTCTTACTTTGGTTGCCAAAGGTGCCCTACATTGAACTGAAACTGCCAGTCTGAAACAACTGGCACTACAGTTCTGCAACTGGACGATGGGATTTTTGTGGCCATCTGAGCCAACTGGCAGCAATAATAAAATGAACAAATGCTGAGAAGAAGTGTAGTAGTAGCAGCTCACCCTGATCTAAACAGTGAGAGGTAGATGTAGAGGAAGGCCAAGGTGGCCATGTTGCAAGTATCCAAGTTTTCATTGGTTACACCAACAAATTCACGCAGTCTCCTCACAAGTTCAACATCCAGACGTTTCACCTCCTCCCTCTTACCTGTTAACGTTACAAGACACAGCAACCATCAAAATCACTAAAATAATATCACAACAGAGAAAACACCCTTTGCTCTGAGGTGTATGAAAAAGATACATGATACAAGTGTAAAGTATATAATTCTGCAAAAAGTAGTACTTCACATACATGATGGGATATGCAAAATGTCTCAACACTGAAATTTCCCTGTATGTATCCGATTATGGGATGCATGATGCAGATGCAACAGTAAAAATTAAAGTTTATGTGTTGCCAGTGGTCCCCAGTGCTGCATCTTCCCTTACCACAGGAATAAGAAATAAGCGGCTTCAGTTCAGACAGGTCCCAGCAGAGGAATGTGTCAATATTTGGGAGGTTGATGCAAATTTTGCCAGTTGAGGTGGCTTTTAACCGTAAATATGTTCTCAGGTTCAAACTCACAGCAAGAGCCACCTGTAATGGAGCAGAGAACATGGGGTGATTAAATGGTCAGACTTCTTCAGTAAACATGTACATGTTCGCATATTATATGTATATTTTACATTACTTCAAGTCATTTTCTAAGACATACCATTGGGTGTTTTTTCTACCTTCCAGGTAATTATTGGTTCCCATTTCTTTACAGTAGAGTAGGGAAATCAACGTGCAGACGTACTTAAATGAATGGAAAGTAATTACTGCCTGTAAACTGCAAAGTTTTGGTCCTGCAATGGGTATCGTATCCTTGTTGCTCTGACTGACACATCCAGCTTCACTTTAAAATCGCATACACCCAGTATCATCTCTGTAAGCTGTACTTTAAGGTTACCTTTCCGTGCACAACTGCATGCTCTCCGTGGAGGATCGCCTTCCCTGGAGCAGACACGAAGCATTCCTTGACTTGCATTTCTGTAAGGTTTCCCGAGTACTAAAATAGTCCAGAACTGGGCAGCTCGATAACCCAAGTTCAACTTGTCACTGATAGTGATTACTATTAGCTAGCTTAGCCACCTTTAGCGACTGTTAAACCTCTGAACCAGCAACAAGCAATGCACGACTCTGCCCCACAACTCTGCGCTTTTCATGAAGACTCGGCGAATATAAGGAGTTTGACAAAGCTTTTTTTTTTGGCCAAAGTACAGGAAGATGCTCTGAGCACAGACTCAGCGTCATTAAACCATGTTAAAAACACAGCTGACACACAGGAGGAGGGACGAACATAGGTTTGGCATTCAGTATCCAATCAGCGCCGCAGCTAGTTGAACATATATTCTTTTGTCCAATCAGCTCTCCCACCACCCGGTGAGTTGACCAATCGTGCGATGAAAACGAAACGCCCATAAACTACGGACACCACGGAGGGACAAAGGTACTATGGTTCACCTTTAGCTGCTAGCCTCTAGATTTAACATGACGTCGTTTATTATCAAACCTGCTCACCTCCGCTGTTTTGTAAGGACAGGCAGGCTCATAAGCGAGTATCGGACAAGGAAAGCATTGTGTCCAGGCAGAAGGTAGTTGTACAGCTATGTTCTTTGTCAAAGCACGCGTGCAAAGTGTTGAATTCCTGTCCATATCATTCATGTAACTGTCTAGCTAGGTAGCTGCTACACAGGGATACTACTATAAATAAAGGCAATTTAGCACAGTAACTAGATTGTTTATATTGAGCTGGAGTATTATTTGAAACTTTAAAGACCCACTGAAACAAAAAAACATTATTATACTGTGTACCTGCGTTAATTTGTGTGTGATCTGTTGGTATGTATCAAATATATGTCAAAAATCATTTTATCAAAGTCCTTCCCTCTTTTATTTACCTGTATTCCTTTCCCCCCCAACAGTTATGCCACTGAAGGAGACAACAGGGTACCCAAAATATACACCAAAACTGGAGACAAAGGTTAGGCTATTTTCCAACTTTACTAGGAAAACAATACATGTTATAGTACTGTTACAGTAAATAGTTATTACAAAAATTGACTCAATTCTTTCTGTACCCCTAAAAGGTTTCTCAAGTACATTTACAGGAGAAAGGAGGCCAAAGGAAGATCATATTTTTGAAGCCTTAGGAAATACAGATGAGCTGTCATCAGCTATAGGGTAAACTTTCTACAATTCAAGTGCCACAGGCCACTTGTTCTATAATCTGCCTCACCTGTAGTGACCGTGTTGAATTATACATTACAGCTTGGCCAGAGAATTTTGCCTTGACAGAGGTCACACATTCACATATCAGCTGGACAAGGTTTGATTTTCACTTTGCATTAATTAACTTCCTTCATTGCAGACATTTTACATCAGCCAGATTTCTGACAGTATTTTGTTTTTTTCATTGCAGATACAGTGCATTTTACAAGACGTGGGCTCCAATATTGCCACTCCTCGAGCATCTGCAAGAGAAAGTCACATAAGTATGCACTTGTTGGCTAGTCTATTGCAGTAAAATATTGTGTATTGTGTGCTTGAAGAGGGGTTTATTTTTTTCTGTTCTGTTTTTGTAAGAGAGAACAAAATTTACTGTTCAGCCAATTGCAGACCTGGAAACCTGGATTGATACATTTACAGAAGAACTCCCTCCACTGACCAGCTTCATTTTACCTGTAAGCCCATTTGTGCATCTGTAAGACACTGAGTTCTTATGAGAGTCCAAGTTTCCCTGCTGCACTAACACTTATGCTTTGTGTGTCAGTCTGGAGGGAAGAGCAGCGCAGCTTTGCATTTAGCCCGGACAGTGTGTCGGCGAGCAGAACGCAGGTCAGTTGCAGAACGTTCCTTGCCTTGAATGGCGTAAAACTTCCCCCTTTTGTCTTGCTTTTCTGACAGTTGGTCCTGACAGATCTTTGTTCTTGTTATAGTGTTGCTCCAATTGTGCGGTCAGGGGAGGCAGATCCAGATGTTGCCAAGTTTTTGAACAGGTCAGTCAAGTGCTTTAAAATTAAAATGACAACATGGTTCCTCTATTACACAGCTGATAAATGTCCCACTATTTTCACTCAGATTGAGCGACTACCTCTTCACAGTGGCCAGATATGCAGCCATGAAAGAAGGCAATGAGGAGAAAATCTACAGAAGACCTGAATGACCACATTCTCACATGAGGAATTAGACAAATGCCTAATTTGTTTTTGGGGATGGTTGGTGATACAGATATTTCATTTTTACTGTAAATATATTAATAAATATGAAGAGGTCCAAAATTGTTTTATTTTGATGCAACTTTCTTCTTAGCATAATGTGAGAATATAGTCATTAATTAACTTAACTGTGGCTAAATCCTAAACAATTAAGCCAATACATTTACCTCCTGGCTATTTAATTTTGCAAAGGTAATGTTTCATCAAACACATACAGTTGAGTTGATGTACCGGTATGGTTCTGCAGCAGAGAAACTGCAAATAATCAAATCTTGTTCTTGTTGATTTTACAAATATCATGACCCAGAGTTTGAACAACTACTATGAATATTTATTTATTATTTACTATTCTATTTTTAATACAAAAACAATACATTTGCACATCAGGACTGTTCAGGACTTAGGGGGCACTCTGCTTTCATCCAGGATGGCTCCGTTATCACCTTCCCACACAGTCACAGGAGCTGGCACCAGCCCTGGCTCTTCTGGGACAGGGTACTGGCCCATGCCATTAGGGACAGATTGCGGTCTTCGTAGGGCGGAAAACGCAGATAGGTTACACACTCAAACCGTGTGCCTCTTACCAGGCATGATTTCCTGTGAGAGAAGGTGTCAAAGCTGTTGCGGCCATGGTAGGAACCCATTCCACTGGCACCTGTCAAAGAAAGTGTTGGAATAATATTACCTACAATATTATATCAACTCTCCCACCACTAGGTTTGGCTGCCACTGACTCACCAACTCCACCGAAAGGCAGAGCCACCATCAGACTCTGCAGGACGCTGTCATTGGAACAAAAGCTTCCACTAGAGGTCTCACTCATTAGCCTTGAGATGACCTGCAGTGTCAGAAAGACCAACACATGATCAGAATATCTGCTAAACTGGGCTCAAACAATGAATACAGAGTGTCTTAACGTAAATCTCGGTCATGTACCTTGCTGTTGCTGGAATACGCATACACACAGAGAGGTTTCCCTTGCTTATTAATAAAGGCAATTGCCTCATCCATACTGTTTACAGTCAGAACAGGAAGAACAGGGCCAAAAACGTCCTGTTGCATTATGGGATCTTGTTCCACTACCTCTGTCAAAATCGTTGGGGCTTCAGACAGAAAAAAAGAAGTTAACAACAGTATTAAATGTTATACGCATGACACAGTTGGCTTTGTTTGAGAATCCCACATAGAGGATGCCTACCAATATATTTCTCTGCTTCTATCACTTGCCCACCCACCACCACTTTGCCAGATCTCCACAGCATGTCTCTTGTACAGTTGAAGATCTCTAGATTGACCATGCGGCCATAACTGCGGGACTCTCTGGGATCAGAGCCATAGAACTGCATCAGGCAGCACTTCAGGGCCTGCACCAGCCGCGCTTTGACAGCCGTGTGGCACAGGATGTAGTCAGGAGCCACCAAGCTCTGTCCAGCATTGTGAAAACGAGCCCAGGCAATGCGTTGTGCGGTGGTGGCAATCTCACAGTCTTGGTCCACATAACACGGGTTCTTGCCACCCAAAATCAGGGTAACAGGTGTGAGTGTGCGAGCTGCGGCCTGAGCAATTCTGCTTCCATCCTCTTTGTTTCCTAGGGACAGACAGACATCCTTCATAACTTAAGAATAATTCAATCAATAATCACATAATTATTTTATAGATAAGTTTATCTTTACCTGTAAAGAAGACATGGTCAAATTTAAGTTCCACAACTTCAGGCAAGTCACTCGTGCCTGCAAGAATCACATGGAAGCATTCCTTGAGGAAAACAAGAATTTTAGATCAGATCGTTACATTTTTACTGTAGTATTGTAGGTCCTTACTGTCAGTGAATACAGAGTACAACTGCAAAATCATAATTTAAGAGTCAAACTTTTGAGTCAGTCTTTGGTAACAAGGCAGATGCTTCCATACTCCCAGATTTGACAATATCTAACCTCTTTAAAGTCTCAAGCCACATTAAAACTGCTCATTTGAGTTTTTAAAATGAATGCACTCTTTAAAAGCTCACAGACCAAAAGCTGTCCTCTTAAGTAGATTCGTACAAACGAGTCATTAGGCTCAAATGAGTGGAATAAAAATCCAGGCCTACCTATTCCATCAAAGTACATACTAAGCACATCAATATTTGAGTGAAAAAAAACCAGTTAAGTCAATCATAAAAAAGATCTACTGTAACTTGCTAAACTACTCAAGCCATCCTCCCTGCTACGTAATTACTCACATTGTCCAAGTAAAAGGGGATGAGACGATGAAGAAGCTCTGCCGTGTGAGCGGTGCACTCCGAGGGGCTGATGATTGCACAGTTGCCTACACACATTAATAAAATATCAGTAAGCCTGTGTGAGGAAAAATAACACTAGAATTAAACTGATTAAATGAGGTTCTTGAGTCTCTGCACCTGCTGCAATGGCCCCTACCAGTGGCACCAGACACGTTTGGACAGGACTACACCAGGCCCCCATGATAAACACCACCCCCAGCGGCTCACTGACCACCAGACACTCGTCCAGCGTGGTGGACTACACCAATCAGACAAGCTCAAAATTAGGTGAAACAGAGTGAAAGTGGGCAGCCCATTTCATTCTTACATAAAGGTCAAAGCAACTTAATGTTTAATCTGCTTTGGCTGGCCTGGCACAATGTATTTCTTTGTAGCAACGAGATGGAATGTTCCCTCCTAAAGGTTGTGTAAATTGTGAATAATCCCAATAATGTTATGAATGTCTTTAGAAAAAAGTGGCTTTACAAACACAAAAGTCTCACCAGGTTTCTTTCCACATGCTGAGGCTGCATCCACTTCTTAAGGTTGTTGATGGCATGAAGTGCCTCATTCTTGACGAGAATCAATTCTGACACAACTGTCTCAAACCGTGGCTGGTTTAAAAAAAAAAAAACAACAACTCAAGAATGAAGACAAATATGCCAAGAAATGACAAATCGGACCATTATCCAATTAGTCACTGTCTTTTTTTTTTTTTAAAACAAACACAGTGTAAGTGACTGCTTCCCCACTTACCTTATGAAGGTCCCTTCCAAGAGCATCCACAAAGTCACACTCATGTTCCTCCAGCATCCGCACAACAGCCTCCAGCTGAGCCAGTCTGAAGCCCTCCGTGAGGATGCGTCCAGCTTGAAAGGCAACTCTAGCCCTCCTCAGCAGATCCACACACTCCAGATGGTAGGTCTTCAAACACGGCTCCCCCAGCCTGGTCCTGAAACAGCAGCCACATCACTAGTTTTAACACCACAGGGCAATAAAAACACATCCTCAATCCATAGCTTAGAAATCACTATACCTTCTGCATGTTAAACGGCCATTCCTCTGACAAGCATAGCACGCCCTTACTTTTCCACTCATGTTTATTCCAGTCAAGACTCCTCCACTGCTGGCCTTTCTGAATTCAGTTAAGCCTTTGCACCAGTTAAGTTAAAGCCCCACTGGCAGGGGAGGATAGTGAAAATCCTAACAACTCCAGCCAGTCAGGTGACTAACAAAGATGGAGTGTAATCATCTTTAACCCAGCCACTCCAGTCCAAGGCATCATGTAGCCTTGAGGTGGACCAAGGACAGCAGATGTGTCTCATTCACCGTCTCCAGTAACTAACAGAACTTACACTTTACATTTAATTTGTTTGCTTCTTTTGCAAGTTCAGATTACCTTATGGTAAAAAAAGTAGGCTACATTTGTGTAAACTCAATCTGTTAAATAACATTAGCAGAGTAGGGGTTTCCGGCACAACTTCACCTACTTCCAATGTTCATGGAGAAGGGGAAAAGTCTGAAGAGCTCAAAACTTAACAACTCTTGCAGTTTAAAGAGCAACTTGTGACGCGTTTTGGTTTGTGGCCTTCATCAGGGTCCGAAACGCGTTGTACACGCGCGGTATACTACAGGTGTTGCCGGCGTCTGTTTAACTTTACCTTCGCAGCGCTTTGAACCATCGAGCTGGAGAAGGGCTCGGCGGATTGCTCATGGTGCTTCTGCAGGTTCAGGTGATGGCAGGTAGACGGCTCAGATAGCTGCAGCTGGTGGGGTGGAAATCCTCCACAACCGCACTAATTCACCTCTCATGAAGAGTCCCAGTGCAGGGACCGAGCACAAGCGAGAATATGAGTCAGCCCTGCGCATTTACACCATAATCCGCCATGCACGTTATTCAGGAGAGTCAGAAAATGTGGTGTTATGAGATATTCTCAATCCCCCAGCCTCCTGTTAATGTTTCAACCGTGTTTGCTGTAAATTAATAGCCTGTCATAGAGCAACAACACACTGTGCGCAGCTCCACTGTGGTGTTGCAGGCATCCAGACTCAGGTGTTCGTAATAAACTAATTAAATGTTAAGAAGCCAGAGCTTTGAGAGGGGAAAAAACACTCATAGTGCTGTAAATGATTTAAAGTAAATTGTTTATATAATACTGGTGTACATGATTTAATATTACAGGGAAAAAAGTATCTTACACATGGACAAATCTTACATGTGAATCTCCTTTTTTTTTTTTTTTTTACAGCAGCACACTCCTTGTAGTGCAGCCAGTTTCAAACACACTTTAAAAAGAGATGGAAACTTTCTCAGGAAAGGTGGGAACATTTCCAGGATCATTTTTTATTATTGTTTGTACTAAAAGAGTGGATGTTCCAAAGTCAGCATCAGGAGTCCACTGGTACATTTAAAGCCTAGCCTACTCTTGACATCATTTAAAACAGATGAGTGACCTCATCAGACGAGACAGACAAGCTTGTGAGGTATCTTTCATCCCTCTTGCACACTAACACACGCTCGCTGTAGTGTGTCGTGTGAATCCACTTGCAGTGTTTCCACTTCTTGCTTGAATAGATTAAGAGGAGAGCTGAAGCAAGATCCTCCTGATTTGTCAGATTTGAAAATACTTTAATCTCATTAGTAGACTGCAGGTAAATTCCATACAACCCTTGTTATTTATTTGTATGCTTATATATATATATATATATATATATATATAAAAAATGGTTGCATTTTAATTATAATCATTTTTGTTGTTCTCACACCAGTTAGTGGCCATGATATAAGTTAGAAACATGACAATAATGACCGGTATGTTCTATAGCTTGTGTTACTCATTAACAAAAGTTTCCATACTCATTCATGACAGAATTTTTTTTTTTTTTGCATAATATAGAACTTCATAAAGACTTGATGTTTTCTTTTAACTCTTTCTTTGAAAGTTGCATTCCTCTTTCTGGTAAATGACTAAAAAGTTTCTTCCTTAACTTTATGATGCAATTGAACCCTGTGTAAAGTAATATTTAGGCGTATAAGGTAACATTCACCCTCATGTCCCTTTTCCCAACAGCCACAAACAGCAGAGAGGTGTGCAACATTTCCATCCAAGGGAACAAAAAAATCAAGCAGTCACATTTGGTTGAGGAACCAGTCCATGACATCATGTTGAGAGGTCTTTAAACCTCAAATTATTTTCCGCATGGCTTAAAAAGTCCACAGAGATCAGAGAGCATTGTAGTGAAACCCTCCTCGGTTGTTGTTGTTGTTGTGGTGGTGGTGTTAGTAGGAGCAGAGAGTAAGTCCAGGTACATTGCCCCTGTTTCTATGGCTTGTTTCCAATATACGTGGTTGTTGGTTACAGTTGAAATACAGTCAGACATGTGAGAGCAAGGGGGGATGGCATTATATGAGGCACTCAAAGGGGAGTTATTCAAAGGTCTAGTGAGAAATCTTCAGTTTTACTAGTATTAAGTACAAAGATTAACATCATTGATTAACTTTACTTCATAACTTACTTAATCTTTCTGGAGTGGGCGTCAAGCACAGATGTGTGACAATGAACGGCTGCGTCTGCTTTACTGCGCAGATACAAATAGTGACAAAATATTTCCAGTTTTTTTTTTATTCAAAAGTAAAATGCTACAGCCAGGACAACTTTTCTAAATCAAACAACAGCAGGATCTTATTTTTTTGTTTAGATTCTGCTGCTTCAAGAGTTAGATTTCCAAATGTACTGAGAAGATAAAAAGAAGAGGGCCAACGTCTCTCTCAGGTGACTACAGTGTCTGTTAGTGGGGAGAAATGGAGCAAGGTTGAAATAATTTTCCTCAAAATGGGACGTAATGTAATGAACAGGATCAGTGTTGTGAGCCACTCCCCCTTCATGGAGGTTGAACACAAGACATTGATTTGTCTTCCATTTATAAAAGATGCATTATGTTCAGCAAAACATTTAAGACTCATCCAATATCAGCTAAAAGTTGCTTGGATAATGGAGTCCAAGCTTGTAAGTGTATTAACAACACTCTGCTTGGTTTTGCTCGAGTGAGTCGACCACGTGTCTAATGGCTTGCATTGCATCTGTATTGCTTTCCAGTTTGCTTCAAATGGGAGTGTTAGATCAGAGAATGATTCTGTTAAGCCTGAGAAACAGAGATCTAGCCACTGCACATCCGTATTTCATCAAGTTAAACACACGACATATTGGATTTCGGGAGTGGCAAAGGGAGATGCTAAAAATGGGATTGTGCTGCAGAAACAGCATCCCCTTTGAAGTGAGGGAGTGGGCTGAAGTAGAGCAGAGCTCATCCAGTTTTAAAGTTTGTAGGTCCTTCATGATTCCGCTTTTGTTCAGGTGATGCCCCTTTGACGTGACAGGCTCCAGTCCAGGTAAGCAAAGCCTCTTGCTTGGTTCAGGCTGCTAAACATAACCCTCCTGTGAAGATTGTCCTAATGCAACTGAGTTAGGAGAGCTCAAAGCCTGTGTTCATGCTGATAGCGTAGCGCAGCTTGTCACGCAAGATGCTCTTCTTGCTGTAGTTGGGCAACTTGAGCAGGTTGAAGCACGTTGATGAAGTGGGAAGTCGACCACCAGGCTCCTTCTTGCGGATAGTGAAGAAGCCCCGAAGAACACTGCCAAGGGTGTCTCCAGTGTCCTAGACACAGGAAATACTCTGTTAGTACAAGCGTAACACGTGGCTGCAGCATCAATTTCCTCCTTTTTTATTCTTACCTGATCGTCTGAAACTTCCACACAACGGATGGAGAAAGGCGGTTTGAGGTAGGCAAAACCTAGAAGAGGCGGCCTTGAGCAGCTGGTGACAAACTGTAAAAAAGACAATAAATGAGACAATGGTAAACCACGTTCAGGTACAAATGAAAAGCTGGCAGTTACAAACAGACAACTTACTTTAAGGAACATAGCCCTCTCTTCGGCATTGAAGTCACTGGACAGGATGTCCCACAGCCAGATGATGACACGATGGCTGCTGTGAAAACCTCCATAGTAGACTGTGTGTTTCCTGAGAAACAGAAAGGAAGACAACAAGGATAAGCCTCTCTGTACACAGGAAGCATAGATACAGAAGATAGTATAGACAGAAAAAGTGCTATATTTGGGACACATTTACTGAGGAAACTTCCATTACGAGTATAATTGTTGCAGTGGCACAGCAAGTAAAGAAGAATTTAGTCCTTCTGCTCATGTCTGAAATGCCACATACTTGAGGTCATCCAGATCAATCTCAGCATTGTCTCCCGAGACAAGACGCTGAACCTCAGGCGTGGAAAACATGTGCAGCCACTCTGGGTTAATGATGCTGCGGAAGCCCCGAATGAAAGCTGCCGTTTGCTCCTTAATCTGCGTGTGCATCCGGAAGTGAGCCATGAGGTGGATGTAGCTGATCCTGCAGGAAGTGGTAGAGTTAGACAGAGATTTCTATCGAGTACACAACAATCAGCAAAAGGACAACATTTTAAACTTAAAATGGGTTATTATTGTTTCAATCTGATATGAATTTACATACTTGTTTTCGTTGGTGACTGGCATGGTTTTCCCCCCAGGTATCAACTCATGACAGACAAGCTGTAACATACAAAGTAGCTTTTAACTTGTGAAATTCAAGTATTTAACTACACTCGATCATATCTTCCACAGTTTCCATTCTTACCTGCCCCATAACATCTTCATCATAGGATAGTGTCAGTCCTAGATCCCCTACATCTCCATCATAGCGCTGAAAAAAAAAAAACAAATAAAATGAAAGATGTGAGATAGAGATGAAAATGTGACAAATTAGCTAAAAACAAAATTGTCCGTGTGTAATTCTAGCCGACCTTAATGGAAGTGAGGTTCTTGTAAAACTCAGAGTCCAGCGAGGGCAGCTCATCGATGGAGCTGTAGAAAGTGCTGTGGTGGTGACCCAAGACTTGACTGAGGAAGAAGGAGGCAAAAGGGACGTCCACAACAATGCCCTGAGTATACAGAAGTTACAGTTAAACATTCACTGTTTAGATTTCCTAAAACGCTGTGTTGAGAGTGAGGGCAACAAATGGGGACATTTCCTCAGAAGGCGCAGATATACCTCATATACGGCTTTCCCGAGCATCTTCCCAACAAACTCAAACAGCTGCAAATGGTTCTCATGGATGTATGATGTAGGTGAAGGATACAGCCTTTCATTTCCACTTGTAGTCTACGGAAAATAAATATTATAATCATACAAAACAAGTCAAATCAGTGTCAGCAGCAGAAGTGTGATGGTTTAAAAAACTGGCTTTCCATTTGCCTGACATACCTTGAACAGGTTGAGAGCAGGATTGAACACTTTCTTAATGATCTCCTCTAGAAACTCTTTGAACACACCATCCTGATCGATACCAGCCTCGTCTACTCCCAGATCATTGACAAACTTCACACGAATGACGCCTTTTATAGAGTTTGCTGGTAATCGGCGGAGCTGGTCATATCCATCCTTAGGACAGGGAAATACAAGTGTTATTATGGAACAACTGATATAGAGTAGTATGATACTAAATTTATCTGATCTGTTGACTCCATACCTCTAACATCCGTGAGCGACGAATGGTAATATGGGTGACGTGTGGCGAAGCAGAGTTGGTTTCTATCAATCCTAAATTTTCTTTTTCTTTGGTGACGATGTTCCTGAACAGCAGCACCCTCTAAAATGAGACGGGAAGTAATTATACAACTGAAAATGAAAACGACACTCTGCCTCAAATGAAAGGATCCTGTTTACTCACGTTTTTATGTGGAATGACATGTGGGATGTACTGCAGTAAAAGCTGGGCTCTTTTCTTGCCTTTCTCCAGCTCTTGGAACAACAGGCTGGGCTTCAGGTCCCTGAATGCAACAGCACAAAGTTGTAATGGTGAGCTTTTAAATGTAATCACAAAGCAGTCTATCCTGAAACAGAATGCAGATGTGTTCAGGATATCAACAGCTATTCAGTGTTTGTATTTACTTGCGTAGCCAGTGGTCATCAGGGGTGAATCGTCGCCTGCAGTCCCGTTCATAAAGCACCATCAACCAGCCATGAACACTGTGGAACAACTCCAGTTTCTCTCCCTTCGCATTTTCTGTTAAACACAAAATACAAAACGGCTTTTTCAATAAAAATATACATTTTCAATTAGGTGCCATCGTCATAACTTTCAAGATTCAGTGAGGTCACACACTCACCTAAGATGCCATCCCATATCATCTTGTACACAAACGTGTTGAGAAATGAAGAGATAGTGAGGAGTTCCTCTATCTTGAAAGATGTTTGTTCTTCATAGACTTCAATGTCATCCAGAATTCTGCAACACATTAACAGTGTGTCATAAAATGTTGCAGCTACATTGGGCACCTTATGCACAAGGCCTTAAAACTGAGCGAAATTACGTGATGAGGTGCCGTGAGCAGTCACAGAAGAGCATGAGCATAGCCAGGAGCTGCTTGGACTCTTCAGTGTCATTGTTCAGACACTCCATGAAGAGTTTGAGGCCTCCCTGTGGACCCAGCTCACAGATGAAGGCCCAAAGTTTGGGCAAAAGATCATCAAGATGTGTTAGACCTGCAGAGAAACAGAGAATGTACAGTGACATACTCCAGGATGTTATTGTATGTTTGCATAATATATTTTAAAAAAAAGGAAGATTCTGGTACTGACCTGTGAGTATCTGGAGTCGTATTTGCGTTAGTGTTGACAGAGCAGTCTGGTAGAGCACACAGATGCTGCACACCTTCTGAACTTCAGCCGAGTCGACTCGCTTCCCTCCCACTGGTTTCAGGATGTTCCGTACAGAGGCTGACTTCTGAAATGCTCGCTTGAAGAGGTCTGTCAAAACACAGACACAACACACCAGAGATGCAGAGAACCTTCAAAACTTTTTTTAAAACTCAACAAACTGTACTCACTTTTAACTGGGAGATTGTTTTGTGACGTGCTGGGTTGTGGGGGTGGCGGAGTGGGCTCCTGACTCTCCAGCTTTTTAGAGAGGACGTCACTGAAGAGCGTCCGAATGACAGAAACACCCCACAGGTACTGAAGCTGTTTAGTGACCAGCGGCATTGACTCATTCAGACTACAGAGAACGAGAGACAGAGGAGGCAGAGAGGAGACAAAGTCAAGTTCACGTATCTGGCATTGACTACACAAATTATTATGCATTAAAGGCATACAGCATATTATGGCTTAATATGAAGTCTACATAGGCAACACATTTCAAACTAAAGCTCTTCCTCAGGAAGGACTGGGCAGCCTCAGTAAGTCTATCAAGCCATATCTGTGTGTTCTTTGTCCTTAAAGCACAATTGATTTTTATGCTATCTCAGAAATGTACTTTACTTTTGTATTTCAAGGGCCTCAAACTTTCCTCTGTTTGTATATTTTAGGCCTCCTGGGAACCCCTTTTCTATGCAGTTTTCTGGTGAATATTAAGTTGCTGAATTAATTCAAGCAAATATAAAGTATTTCACTGACCCGTAGTCCACAGTTTGGGAGAACCAGCCCAGGACAGGGTGCCAGTGGGTAAGGTTGGACTTCTTTTGGGATACATATCCCTGGCAGTAGGACAGCATGTCAGTCAGGTCTTTCACAAAATGGTTGGCCTCCTCCTCAAGGACTTTCTCATTAAGGTAGGCTAAGTGAATCAGGTTGCCTATCGAACATGAGAAAGATGCAGTCACAACGGTAAAATTAACAGTCCATAGGACACACATACTGTACACAACTAGTCTGCATCAATACGCAACCCTATATTTATCCAAAATACTATACCAAGTAAGCAGAGTGTGTGGCTCCCCTCGAGACACACACAGATGTCCAAACACTGTTCCTCGCGGCTGAGAAACAGAATGAACTTCCGCAGCAGGTCATGTGTCTGGATGGACGCCATACACTGTCAAGGCAGAACAGATACTAAAACCTACTCTCTAATAGGTCAAATTATTACATACAGTGCCACTATGCAACAACAACATGTGATGTATGACGGGGATTTTACCTCTGGAGTAAGCACATTGAGGTGGGATACGACGGCTGGAACTGACATAATGTGAATGAGGAATGATCTTAGCAGGTTATCGGAAAAGTGAGCAGCAATGACAGGTCTGCAAATAAAACCGCAAAATCATAAAGCAAATTACAATATACAATATCTCTTCAACTCATGTATTGAAACTGGCATATTAACTTTTTTTTCGAGTAGCAGTTACAACCATGAAATTACCAGCTCCCAGCTCACCTTAACGACAAAGTGAAGATAGCTGTCAGAGTGCCTTTGGAGAGAGACGGTTTAGAACGAGCCAAGCCATTGGTCAGCAAGATCTACACAAGAAAAGTTGAGGTGACATACAATGTACATTTTTATTAAAATGACAGCTGGCACTAAAGAAGAAAATCGGTGTCAAGTGACTTCATTGAATCTCTTGATAAAATTGAAAAAGTATGAGCTGTAATACTGAACCTGCAGCATTGAATAGAATCCCTTTTGATTGAGATGGCCCATGATATTTTCACAAATCCTGGTCAAAGCAGGTCTGAGAGCTTCTCCTAAAATAATGAGAATGAGAACTGCAGAAAGTGTGTCCTGCAATAATAACACAAATGTTTATAATAACAACCTCAGCTTGACTTGAGACTTACCCTTGCCTCTGACTATCCGCCAGGTTGAAGTGTCCGTGAAGGTCACCAGCATGGTGAGGTACAGCGTTACCAATTTATTGTCCTGAAGTATGTCAGGCTGCAAATCACAAAACAGACAGTGACACGTACAATTAGTTATAAAATGAATATCAACAGACATTTTCCAGCTTCAAATCAACATTAACCTTTAAAGTTTTCAGTCGTTGACAGCAGGTCCACAGCACATCTTTGATCTGTTTGAGCCAGGGAATGGTGAGGTCTTTGGAGAGAGCCAAGGAAACATACCAGACCTGAGGGCCAAAAGCGATAACAGTCACTGAGACAAAAATCATATTTAAAGTTTTTGGTATGTGGACGGTATAAACCTATGCACACTCACTTTAGGTTCATTTTCAACCTCCATGCTGGCAAGGATAGCACGACAGAGCTTCTCAAACCTCTGTGTGATGTAGAAATTACAGTCATTATAGTATATTATATATTATTAGTATATAAAAAGGTAAGGATTAACAGGTAAAAGAAACAACATTATTATGAAAGTGAACCAAGTTCTTGTGTACTAACGATTGTTATTAATGTATTGATCTAAACAACATAGCTGGCAACTCACCATCTTATCCTCTTGGCGATATATGAATAGTAATTTCCGAGCAATTTTGAAAATTGAGAGTGCATTTCTTTTTGATGTACCAGATTCAGATGCTTGAAAATAGTCATCAACCTCTTTCCTGGTGAAACACAGAAAGAAAATATTGAGCCAACAATTACACAAGTGTAAAACTGAGTAATAATGCTTCTATTTCAATAAAATATTTATTCTTTTATTCATGATGTTCATGGCAAACATACTGAACTCAAAGCACTCCAAATCACAGGTGACTAGTAAATCTGCAATAAATAGAATTGGAGACCTTATTTGCTTCTGAAGTCTGCAGCGACAGAGAAATCTCCTGACCAGGGCTTGGATGTTGGTTGCTGCTCTCTCCTTTTCCTTATGTCCTTTCCTTTCCTCCCTGGCCTGCCTGGCTTTGTCCAGGAACTCGGACTTGGAGCTTTGAGGTACACTAAACATTGTGCACCCTGGAAAAGAAGAATTTAACCCACTTGATCGATGTATTACAAAACTATACAGTGATAATCCGCATGCATGCTTGTATTGATGACATTTTGACAGTACATATCTGCGCTTTATGAACATTGTGACTGTGAGAATACAGCGTCCTAACAACTGCACACCATTAAATTGTTTTGAGTGAAGATAATAGTGAACTTACCTGCGATATTCCTCAAATGAAGATTTTGTCTGGCCTTTAGGCTCACCTGGCGCTAAGCGCTATACCGCCTCAGTCATTTGGTTGTCCTTGAGATCCAAGCAGGATGAAAGACAAACGAAAGAAGACTAACTTGCCATCTCTGGAGTAGCGGGCGATACAGTAAAGATGGAGCTGGGATAGTTAGCACACAGTGCTAGTTCGCTGCTTCTCGGCTTGATACTGTCTCAGGGAGAATCTTTTCACATTAATTTACCGATATTCATCATCATTGTGGAGTTAGGTTTGATTCTGTACCAATGACAGCCTCAAAAACACAGGGAACATACCGTTTCGAAATGTAAACAATAAGAGGAGATCCGTACATTGACTGCAGCCATTAATCCCCGGTGTCGCATTAAATGATTCCGGGTAGTGTTTGTCTACATGTATAAATCGTTATATGAGAGTATTTATCGATAGCAGGTCTGAGATATGCCAAACTATCTTTATTCGTGTTGTCACAACAGCAACTTTATTTCTGGTGGTGGATAAAGCTTTTGTCCAGTGTGTGGGGTGGGTAGTGGGGGGACTGTTATCACTGTTACTCCTTCAACGGCGGAAATGTGCAGGCTAAGGCTAATGTAATTAAAGCTATTTTACACAATATGTGAATTAAAAGTGGTAGGACAGAATGTGGGCTGAAGTGAGGTGCTGCATTGTTACTTATGTCTCATGTGACCTCATCTTGAACACACTGTAACATTTAACAAAATAATATTAACTGTCCCTTTAAACTGAGCACGGGGACGTTGACGTCATTTTTATAACTGCGCAGCGTTGGACCGGAAGGAAGTGGGTGTTAGCTGACGGACGTTAGCAAGCTACATTTTCTAAGTCTGCTGAGGTTCTATGGTAAATATATTAATGTTTTATCAAAAGCCAATTACAAACACGCTGCTAACGTTATATAGAGAAAGTTGTTTTAATAGTCAGTGTCATAATATATGTGCCTTTTGCCAGATTTTAATTCTATAGATAACTTTAGTTAATGCTAACTAGCTATATATCTCGTTAGCCGTGCTGGCTAAAATCTAATTACTACTGGACTGAGAGATGCGGTCCAGTGTTTTACTTTATACAGAGGGGGAAAGCTGTGAACAGTCGTACAAACGTAATAACGCTTACTATTAGCGCTTTGAAAAATGATAGCAGCTGCATAGTAAAAGTCTGTAGTACTGTCTGCAAATTGTCTCTGCGCTGTTCCAGCTTTTTCATTACTTTATCATGGCAAGCTGAACACAAATGTTAATGATTGAATGATACATTTTCTCCTGAATCTCCTAAATTGTACTACTAATAGTATAAAAGATCCCAGAACATAGACAGCTTTTTTTCGTTTCCCATTTACATAACGTTATTACGAATACACGTCTATAATTCCGTTAAGAACATACGTTTTTAGAGCTGTTTAGTACGTGTAAACATTTTGCCAGAAAACTAATTATATTAATAAGACAATTATCTCAGCTTTAATGAGTCACTACATGTACTTCATTTTGCAGATTAAAGGATTAGAATTGTGATTATGTTATTTTTTATTATTGTCAACAAATCTCATAACAATACCAACAATATATTGATCTTACTAACTGCATAGACAAAGCCTGCTATAGCTTATTCACCTGAGCCATAGACTTCCATTGTTGCCCAACAACTATAAATGAGACACACCCTTTCACTGGGCAACATGTTCTTTCTTCACAATGAACATGGACATTGTATCTTTAGTAACAACAAATGGGCTTGGGGCTGAGTGCCACAGACGGGTTAGGGAAGTCAGAAAATATTGAGAGACAGACTAACTCATTGTTGGATTTGGTTGAAAACTATAGAATAATACCAGCCTTTTCCTTGAAGAGCTATCTACATTAACATTGTCCAGTGACATACCAGCCAGGATCCAGGTGTCACTTTGTGTTTTATCTTGTTCTGTCACAGGAAGAGATGTCAGGAGAGAGTGTGGTGAGCTCGGCAGTGCCAGCAGCTACAACCCGGACTACATCCTTCAAGGGTTCCAGCCCCAGCTCTAAATATGTGAAGTTAAATGTGGGTGGGGCACTGTACTACACTACAATGCAAACACTAACCAAACAGGACACAATGCTCAAAGCCATGTTCAGTGGCAGGATGGAGGTCCTCACAGACAGTGAAGGTGAGCTGTAGGTGAAAATGTTAAAATTATATGCAGGGTTTACGTCACCCCTGCACTGGCCATGATCTATTATTAACTCACCATTTCATATCCACAGGTTGGATCTTGATTGATCGCTGTGGGAAACATTTCGGAACAATCCTTAACTACCTTAGAGACGGGGCAGTGCCACTCCCAGACAGCCGACGGGAAACCGAGGAACTGCTCGCTGAGGCCAAGTATTACCTTGTCCAAGGCCTAGCTGATGAATGCACAGCTGCCTTGCAGGTACCATCACCACAGAGGGTTGTCATTTAGGCAGGGCAATATATTAATACTTCATCTATCATCAGAACTTTTTTTTAAATTAACTCCACAGAACTACTAGGTCATATTTTTAGTCCACCTAAAAATTATAGTTTTTAATTAAGTTTTAATTTCAGTGTGCTGCACTGTATATCTGACTGACATTGACCAGTTACTTTTTCCTTTAAATATTGTATCTCCCACCCTACTATTCATAATGGATAGGTATCATTATTTTTGTTTTTTTTAATCTGTTTATTTTGAATATTACAAATTGATTAATGGATAAGAAAATCAAATATATCAAAATAGAGGTGAAAATCTGATTTAATTGTTGTTTTTCAACTACTATGTGGGACATAAAATCTGTAACAAAAATTATTTTGAATCAATTTGCTTAAAAAAAGTCTCAGTCTTGGTGATAGTTGGTAACTAAAACAATGAGCCTTAGTGATTGTTGGGGTTGAATACCTCTTTATATCTCTCTATTCCACTAGGTGGCATCCTTCTTCTTATTTTAAACTGTATGTTACAGTTTTGCTGGTTGAACTTTTTTAATGGAAAAACATACGTTTTTCCTCCAGAACAAAGAAAGTTATGAACCCCTTTGTAAAGTGCCTCTGATGACCTCATCTAAAGAAGAGCAGAAGCTTATTGCAACCTCGAATAAGGTAGGTTATGTTGTTTTTGTACATAATGTGTTGAATTTCAAGTGGTCAATATCAAGAGCAATTTGTCATTTAGATTTTTCTCTCATAGTATAAACTTCTTTGTCTTCACAGCCTACTGTCAAACTGCTATATAACAGAAGCAACAACAAATATTCATATACGAGGTGAGTCCTCTTCAACCGATATCAGGAGCTGGCATGTCTAATTAAAGAAGGAACATAATGTGGTGAAATCATGCAAGTTGTCCTAATAAATGACCGTCCTGTAACTCTTTTTCTCCCCCAGCAATTCTGATGACAACATGCTGAAAAATATTGAGCTGTTTGACAAGCTGTCACTGCGGTTCAACGGTCGGGTACTCTTCATCAAAGATGTGATTGGGGATGAGATCTGTTGTTGGTCATTTTATGGCCAGGGGCGTAAGATAGCTGAAGTGTGCTGCACCTCCATTGTTTATGCAACAGAAAAGAAGCAGACAAAGGTAAATATGTATCAGTAGTATGCCCACTCTGAAGAGTTCTTTGCTCTTTTGTATAAGTATAGAGCTACAGTGTGTTGTTTAAATATCTCTTGTGTAACACTCTACTTCTCTCCTAGGTGGAGTTTCCTGAGGCTCGAATCTATGAGGAGACCCTCAACATCCTCCTGTATGAGTCCCACGATGGGAGGGGTCCAGACAATGCCCTGCTGGAGGCCACAGGGGGCGCTGCAGGACGATCTCATCATCTGGATGAGGACGAGGAGCGAGAACGAATTGAGCGAGTTCGTAGGATTCATATCAAACGACCCGATGACCGCACACACCACCACCAGTGACCTTTCTCCACCGACCCGTCAGCCTGTGTCTCTGACCCTGGACAGTCTTTGCACCACTCTTGTGCCTTACATCACCCAGCGCCTCCCTGTCTCACTTCCACTCTTACCGGTATTTTACCAGCTTTTTCTCCAGGAGACTACAATGAGACGAGTGTCATACAGCAGTGTGTAGTGGTGAAGTGATTTTGTGAGTGTTTGTGTGTTCACTTGTCATCATTGTTCTGTGGTCTGACAGGCTGTAGTGTTTTGTTCTCTGTTTTGTTAGTCATGATAACTTGTGTCACTGTTTTCTGAAGCCCATACACATGGGTGTTTGCATACAGCACTGCAGGTGACCACAGTTTTACCTGAGTGTGTGGGGAAAATAATTGTCAGTATAAATCTTGTTATTTGAGGTCCTAACTACATTACATCCAGGAGAACAAGAATTATATCGTGTAAGCAGCTAAAAATTAATGTTCATAATTTTTTCTTCTCCTTACCATGGTTCTGACGGGTCCACTGTGGTCATCAGTGGATTAACTAGGTGTTGTACACAATAGGGCCACATGGTGGCACTGTTTTATTCTTAGAAGATGTTACCAAGGTTATTCTGTAGCCTGCAGATAATAGCAATTAAACCTTTTTAAAAATGTAATAATTTTTGATACAGTTAAGATATCACAGGTGGATGCAACATTTCACTGTAGTGCTTCTGCCATATTTAGTTTTAACATTTATGTATTTTCCCTTCACTCCACTAAATGATCATTATTTTCAGTGGAGGGAATTTGAGCTGTGACCTGAGGTGTTAAATGTACTGGGGTGATTGAATGATGGATGCTGAGGTTGAAGTGAACGACTGTAACCCGAGATCTCCCTGGGTGGAAGGGAATCCTGTCTACAAGCTCTTAACAGGGAGAGAAATTAGACCTGTCCTTCATCGCTGCATTCATCAGAGAATGTACTGTTTGCACACAATAGGTTTGAGTTGAAATATGTCTAACAATCACAGTACTTGTAGGTCTGTTGTACAGAAGTGAACATATATGTATGTTTTATATTTATACATACTTTATCACAAATAAATTTCTACAAACATTCTTTAGTTCTGTTTTTAATTAGCATATTCCCCCTTATCGGTGAACATACAAAATTATGATACATATGGCTTTATTGCTCAGAAATTAGAATTACACATTCTTTGAAGCAGTTTGAGTAATGTTGAGTGTTTTGTACATTAAAATAGTTTGGTAGATCTAAATGTTTGATTTACAGTCCAATGTCAGCCTTTGCTTTGAAATACAGTACTCAAAACAACAGACAAACCCTTCCTTAAACGCAGAATGATGTTAAAACTAACCTCATGAGAGTTTAATATTCTTTGGTGGAAAAGTAAAAATAATTATTGACTAGTATTTATAGATGAAAAATGTGTTGCTGTTTTCTGTACAACAAAACAACCTCATCCAGGGTTTGCTGTTTCTGGTCAGGTGTGTTTCCTGTAGACATGATGATCTCCCCTTAGGGGTCTCCTGATGAAATATGCAGGGGCTTCTTGTGTGTCTTCTCAACCTCACACATGTCACCGTGTCCTGGCCCGAGTGGCAACCTGCAGTGACAAACAGCTTGATTCATGTTGCATCTCTTTGTCTGCAGATTACTGTTAGAGCAGAGCAGTAAGCACACACTTCCTCATAACAACACTCATCTCACCACCATGAGGTGTCCGTTCTTGGCCTTGTATACCATGGGCTCCTGTCCAGTACTGAAGTCCATCGCAGTCTCTTTACCCATCTGGATTTCAATCTTGATGCTGAGAATCAATTCAAATACACACGAGTGTTTTCGATAGAAGCACATGTAAAATCCAACCGCTTCAGTTCGTTGCTAAACGCAGACTCACCTGCCCTGAACCACTTTAATTGCATTCTGTTTGTTAGCAATGACGCTGAGTTTGGTCAAAAACTCAAACAAGTGGTCACACTGCATTATAAGGTCCCCCTGAAACAATCACAAAATGAAATGCAATCAGACGACTTACATTACAAAATGTCAGTTTGTATGTGGCTTTTACGAAACTTCGACCTGAAAATCTTTGAAGACTTCTCTGTGTAAATGAGCGGAACGATTCAACAATTTACTCAACGTTTTCTTTTTTATCTCTAATGTTAATGTGCACTAGAAAAAGAACATCAAACACTTTTGTAAAAGTCTGATTTGTTCCACCATATCTGATCAATTTCCAGTGCCATATTTGTTGCCCAAGTGAAAAAAGAAGCAGTGCTGTCAAGCCCAAATATCTGCTGCATATTAAATATCCACATACCTTCTGTTTAGGCTCGTCACATTTTATGTGGAATACAACCATGCCATCAGTCAAGTTACTGACCGAAATACCTGCAATGAGTAAATTACAGACACTTTTAGCCCAGTATGAAAACATTCCTAATGGCAAGTGAAATATATATTACCATGTTGTCCTGACCTTTGAGAGAGGTGTACAGCACTCTTCGTTTGATCTTGGCTTCCTCTACCACATAGGCAGCTGTCTGTGTGAGGATGAGCTGTCGTGGCCTCGGTTTGAAGCCATTCCTGTCATATTTAGTTATCGGGATACTGTACTACAGAAACACAGAATACAGCACAGTGAGTTGTGTGTGATGTGATGCTGTATTTCCTCCAGTTGTAGCCTATAAAGACATTTTTATTACCTTAATGTGCTCATTGCGAATCATCTGGAGAACCCTCATGTTTATGTCTTGCTCACCTAGGGATGTTAAATGATGTAAAAATGACTGCTCAAAAGAAAATGGCATCTTGTGAATGTCTGATACCTACTGATTCTGGTGTCCACGAAAGGTTGAGTGACACTCTGTGGGTAACTGTCCTTTTTGCCCTTGAAGATGGAGCTGGTTACAAGCTTCAGTTGAAGCTGAAGGGACGAAAAATATAAAGTTGATCGCTACAAAAAGAACGTATGATGATCCAGTTTTACATAATATATTTATGTGTGTTACCTGTGCTTTTTTCTGCGGTGTGATTCCTCTCACATACTTCCTCACCATAAGACGGTAGTGAAGCTTACGCAGGATCTCTGATGTCTGACAACGACAAACACATGCACAGAGTCAAAATAAAATGTTAGCCTGCATTTAAACTGTTTTACAACGCGGCTGATAAATCGTTGTACCTCTGTGAGCACAGCTGGTGGAGTTTGCCAGGTTGTTTTGTCCAAAACGTTCTTTGGCAGATTGTTTTTAAGCCTGTTCAAGTAATTTTGTCTCACAAAGGCCAGGTACTCTGAGTTATCTGTGCTCTTTGCTTGGCCTCTGGTCATGTAACCTTTGATAAATCTGAAACAGGATGTGATATATTGTATTAGTAAAAACAGTAAGTAACAGTAAGCTCGAGACCGTGAGTTTCATCTTCTTTCTTACTTCTTGATGACTTTTACAGCCCAGGCTCTCTTGTCTCTCTCCTTCCTAGCCTGCACTCCTCTCCAACAAGTTTCAATCTTAGTGGCTGAGGATGTAACAAATATAATAGAGGGTGTGTGATTGTCCTTTACTCACAAAACAAAACAGCATAGTACATCCCGTCTACATCATGTGTTTATTTACCAGCTTCTTTCTGTTTTCTGAATTCTCCCTTTGCTTTGTATCCTTTGTATTTGGCCTGGAGCTTCGTTGCTGCAAATTCAGAGCATGATATTAAATCACTGTGCGGCTAGTATGACTGAAAATTAATTTTGACAGTTTTGCACTCACCCAGTTGATGTTTACATTTCTCATAAGCATCCTCTGTGGCGTAAAGTGTCCTCGGGTGACGGATGAATATTTTGGTACTAAAACAAAGGGAAAAAATAAAAATGCTTTTGGTTACTCCTGGCTTAAAGTGTGTTTGCTGTGTTGTATTTAGGAAGCGCTGTCCTCACCGTCCCATTTTGTACTCATATGGCAAGTAGCCCAGATGTTGAACCAGCGCTTCCACTCCATCAGCCGGCTCTCCTCTCCAGTGAGGCCAGGTGGCTGGGCACAGGGGTTTATATCTGTAAGATGCAGCAAAACAACCCCCTCAGCGTGTTTTAAATGCACTGGAGAGGAACTACTTTTTAAACTGAGGTTTTTAATTTAAAAATCAAGCACAAGGTCTAAGCTCTATGGTCCTTCATACCTCTTTAAGAAGACATCATATTTGCGTCTGTACGCAAAGCCAGCTCGTCTGACTCTGAGGTGCTCCATCAGGCCCAGGTACTTCACCTGGTGCCTGATCAGCGCTTCGTCAAATTTACCTGTGTTTGTGTGAGAGAGGGTCAAATTCAAACATCTCCACCCTGTGATCAAAATAGCTGCATGTACCTTCTGTTAATTTAAGTACCTGGCTGCTTGGACTCATTTGATTTCAGACAGCGTATGTACCAGGCCTCTTTAGCCATGAGGATCTCTGTCAGCTTCAGCAGGCTGCTCTTAAACTGGGTCGCCACCTACAGACACAACATGAGGGTCATAATCCCCAACAGTTCATCTGTCAGATACATATGGCTTAATGATGACACAGTCAGACTGCCACTGACAAAATGTCTTTGTCTCAGTGGTCACTCTAATTGGACCACTTACTGATTTGCTTCTTATTTAAAATCTCTACATTGTGCACATGTTTGGGCTACAGTCCTTTCTTCAGTACATTATGGGTTTTTTATGTGCATAGTAAATTATTTGGGGATAATGGGTGCTAGTTTGTGTTATGTGATCTCCTAATTATAGATGGATCTGTCTTTTTATTTTGTCTGTATATATAACCTGCTTTTTGTTCACATGAATGTTTGCCTGATGAATATCTTGTAGGTTGACATGTTGAATCAATAAAAAAAACTGATGCTTATTTATGGCTTGTAACTCTGAGCCATAGCACAGTGCTGCTGCTAATATAAAACATCAGCTCTGTTAGTGACACGGTTGAAGGATACGGAGGGTCAAACATGGTGAGTACTCACCGTTTCTGGTCTTCGCCTGCTGTCTAGATCCACTGTGGAGAAGCACTCTCTGATTATGGCATTTTTAGCCTGACAAATCACCTATGAGAAGGTGGAATAACACACACAGATTATAACACACCAGTTTGCCATAATGTGTGATAGATATCCTGCACTCCCCTCTTGTATCATTCACAGCAGTGGCTCCCACATGGCCAGGGGGGAAATGTGGAGTGACACTAAAATTGAATAGACTTTTTTTCACAACAGACATTATCCATCTGTGCAGTTTCTGCTATGACAAGTCAAAATATCTCTTATGAAAAAGGTCTATGAATATGATTTATGTGTGCTCAATAATAAGCACTGATGTTAGCAAGGCTATCAAGAAAAAACTAGTTTGGTCTATATTATTGATAATAATTAAGGTACTAATTGAAAAAGTTCCCTCCAAATTTCTTGCCTCGCATAATCAATTTTTTTTTTATTTGCAGACTTACATCTTTTATGTTTCTGTATAATAGGTCATTGTTTTTGTCCAGGAAACCTAAAATGTAACACACAAAAAAGGCTGTTAGTCAGTTGAAAATAAAAACAAAAGGTTGAGGTGTTTGAGTAACAGGGCCTAACATTGTGGTTTCTTTTACCCACAACACAGTAGGTGACCTCCCCGGCATAATGCAAGAGACGGAAATCTCCCCTCTCCAGAGTCTTACGTGTCATTTGGTCAGCCAGTTTGTGCCTGCAGTCAAAGAGGTGGGGAGAGACAGAGGGATGGAGAGTGAGAGGCTTTACAGACCAATCCTAATCCTCCGTCTCTATCGGCTCACTGTGTGCTCGCTCACAAGACACCAGTCAGCAGAACGTTAGGGTTTAGTGTTGAGGAGAAGCTTTGAGGTACACAATATAATTCAGATGGAGGTCGTATTTAATTAAAACAAATGGTTCATTACCAAATGTGCAACTCCAAAACACTGACCATGTAAACATTTAAGCAAAATGTTAATTTGTAAAGCAACTAAACATCTTTTCAACAAAGACAGTTTCAACACAACTTCCCACTTAAGGTTAAGGTTAGGTTTTAACTCACGTGACAAAGTGAGGGTGATTTCCCATCTTTTCTTCCAGTCTCTCCAGGAAGGTGAGATCTGTGGCATCTCCTGGCCTGAGACACTCCTCATCCTGCAGGATCATCATTAACATACGATAATACTACAGCTTCAGTGTATTATATTCCAGTATAGTTCTATTCCAGTAAATACACACCAGTACTGATATGATTCCTCTGTGTTTCTCCTCAACCAGGTCACAGATGATCTTGTTGTTGAAGAACTGAACCGGCTCCCACTGGGGAAAAATTATAAAACAGATTGTGAATGGAACTCTATTCAACACCAGTCAATGTATGTATACTTTATCAGAGTCATTGATTCATTATTCAGATTACCTCAATACCCTCTGCTTCATATTCTTCCTGCTCACCCTTCAGTGTCAACTGGATAAAAAGTTGCTGCAGCTTCTCGTTGCAGTAGTTTATACAGAACTGCTCAAAACTGAGGAAATGGGTCAAACATGTCAAGCACAGTAAAAATCACAGAATCACTCATAAATATGCAGTTTTCCCAATGTGCTTCATGAAGTTTTCCATGAAGTGTATTTAGAAAGTTGCTCATTTCTGCTGTTATTGGTTAAAAGGTTATAAAATTCTTCATCAGGGTACCGAACATAATCAAAGCAGTGTCACAATGTAAGATGATTTCTGCCTACCTGTTTACATAGAAAACCTCAAATCCATATATGTCCAAAAGCCCTATTATAGTCTTCCTTGAAGGGTCCTGATGAAAGTATAAAGTCAGTAAATACTCATCCTCACTGCCTGGGATTTGTCATTTATCACACGCTCTTCTCCTCACCTTGTTCTCTATGGACTCATTGATCCTGTTGACCAGCCAGGTGAAGGTCTGTCCATAGATGGCTTTGGCCAGGGCATCTCTGGCATACATGGCATGATCGATTGTGAATGGGCTGAGGACCTTTACAGCGAGACAAAATCGCAGCTAAATTTCAAACACTACATGGAAAGTTTTAAATAGAAATACAACCTTATTGTAAATAAAACTAAAGGAGAGTTTAACATGCGTGCACCAGATCTGTTTTGGCTTCAATCTTCCTGTATGTCAGGCCCTCTTGGAGGCTGTGAGCATCAACTCCTAGTAGCTGCAGGGGAAAATAACATTAAGTGAGTTTACTCTTTGGCTTTTTGTAATAATCCTGGATATCTAAAGACATTTTATTTATATTTTCTTACATTTGAGACCCAGCGCAGCTCTGCATTGTTGTTCAGGAGGGCATGGCCTTTACTGTTGGAGTCAAACTGAACATTCCCCAAGTGGAGAACGCTTGCAACAATCCCAAACAAGTGCTGCACAGAGTGAACATTTTTAAGGCAATGCAAAACTAGTGGGGAAGAGTGAATGGTTTAAATCAGAGCATCAGTAGCAGCATCCAACTTACATTAGTGTTAATCTCATCAAGGTTGATGATTTGCAGAGCATTTCTGACTGTTTTCCAGTTATTTCTGTCATTAATGGACGATACAATGGCACACTCTCCCTGTCAGAAACAGCAAACATAACGACAGATTGTCAAAGTACACTATTGTCTTAAAAATCTATTTTATTAAAACAGAGTCACCTAGTTATACATACTTGGGTTAGATAGTTGTAATGCTGGGAGTCTCTCTCCAGGCCCAGCTGGTGCAGTAGGTCCTCCTCTCCTCCCTCCACTAGCTGGTAGAAGATGTGGAAGTTTCTCTCCCCGTGATTCTGATGCACGACCCTCGACTTCTCCAGCAGGTAGTTCAGGATATGGCCTCCGACAGCATCCCCCTATTAGCATCATGATCCTAAAGACAGCAGCTCTACAACTTGCAGAAAAAACATAGCCTATGGTCCAGTGGACAGATTTAAAAAAAATCTTCTTAGGATAAAATATCTTCTTCTTGAAAGCTATTTTTTCAGTCTTATGAAAGGAATATTGATATTCATCAAGTATTTTGCTGAACTTTCTTCAGCAAAAATTTTTAAAGTTTTTTGATAAACAAATTGATCCTTGAGAAAAGTTAAAATTTGCCCTTTTAGTCTGTTTTAGGCTTCTAATTTATTTTGACACACATTTTTACAATTAAATTGAGCATTTAAACTAAACATTTTATTTGTCTCTTACCTGGTTGTCAAACTGAATGTCCATATACTTCCCAAACCGACTTGAGTTGTCATTTTTCAGTGTTTTGGCATTGCCGAAAGCCTGCGGGGAAACACCATACCACACAGAATAATTCATGTTAGCATGACCTGCTTTTTGATATGTCATTACAATGATATATGACACAAGTAACCATCACACCTCGAGGACAGGGTTGGACATGAGCATTTTGTCCCTGACGGTGTTTAGTAGAGCGGTGCTCGGACAGCTGACAGCGTAATACTGCAGAATCTTCTTGGAGGCCTCCGTCTTCCCTGCTCCACTCTCCCCAGAGATGAGGATGAAGTGATTGTTGAACTCTGTAAGCATGGTTTGGTAGGCGTTGTCTGCCAAGGCGTAGCTGTAGGGATGCAGAGCAATCATAATTTTTCACAGGTGAACCAAAGAACACTTGACTAGCAGTTACTTCAAGAGCTTTTCAGTGTTTCAGTCAGGTATGCTCACAGACATACACAAATATTCATCGTTTTCATACAGATTATACACTCACATGTGTGGTGGAAGCTCAAAAAAGTTGACACCCATGTAGAGCTCCATCTGTTTGATATTGTAGATGTCCAGCTCTTTGTAGGGATTGACAGACACTAGCAACGTGCCAATGTAGGTCTAAAAGAATGAGTTAAAACGATCATATCAGTTGCTACGATGCACACACATTTGCTGACAGCAAATAAAAAAGTCCTCTCCCAGACTCACATAGATGAGATCTTTGCTGAAGCGTTTCCTGAGGTTGCTGAGGACGGCTATCTCTGTGGTTTCATCCAGAAGGACAAAATCCTGGATTCCAACCCGGTCCCTGGCAGTCAGGGCACCCTCCATGTCCAGCTGACCCTGTGCAACAAGTTGTATCAACCATAAGGCAGCCAAATGCACATAATCTGAAGATTTCTCTATTTCTAAACATGTTACACTTGCAATACTTCACAGTACTTCATACATTTGAGTTAGTTAGGGTTAACAGCTTTATAAATTAGTGTGTATGTATTAGTTAGATTAATTCTAAACTTTAAAGGAAGCAAACTCTGCAAAAGTAACAATAACAAGTGTGACACATTTTGCATGCACAACAATGATATTCAAAATTCTCAGCCATGTATTTTGACATATGCGGCTAGATGAATGAATGTTTAAATAAATGGCTCCATGGGGGAGGACGGAGCTGGAAAAAGCACCAGAAAAAGCACAAACATGGTCCTTGTTAGTTCTATTGAAATAAGAGATCTAGAGGTCCTATGTGTCTTTGAAGCAGAGCTCTGTGATTGTGCAGACGAACAGACAGAAGCTAATGATCGCTACACAGCACACAGGGACCTTGGCTGGCAGCCCATAGTTCACTAGAGCTGACGCACCAACCAAACACAACACACTGTGCAAATGGACTCGGAGAGCCCAAAACAACGGCACATTTAAGAGGCATAGTGGGAAAAATTCCACCAATCTGTTTTGCATTCTCAGCACCAACACTTAGACCAAAGGTTTTCACAGCTTTTGTTGGTTTTGTATTTTTTTTCTCTCTCCTTTGGAAGCAGAAGTCCTTTGATTCTCAACTCTCTCTGTAAAAACATTAAAAAAGATAATCCATTGGATCTAATTGACACAAAGCCTCACGTCCCCCCTCCTCCCCTGCCTCTATCCTCCGCCTTTGGCCCTCATTTCTTCTGAGAAAGGCTAAGTGTTTTTGTCCTGTAAATACCATGGAGCAGAGACAAAAAAGACGTCTTTAAAATGCAGTCTACAATCCATTACACAAATTCCCCCTGCATATCCATTCAGTAATTATTCATTAGAAAACATTTAACGTCACAGTGAATTTCACACTAGGCAGTCGAAACACAATAGAGGAGATTTGGCCTATTTTGGGGTGAGGAGTTGGGGAGGGGTTGGCTGTACAGAGGAAGGGTGAAGGCGAAGGAGTGGGGAGGAGGGGAGCAGTATTTGTCTGATCTGAGAACCTCTGAAATGGGGCCGTCTTGAGACAACGGGACAGACTAAATAGTGCAGTAACGGTCTGTGTCCTGCTGCTTGCTGTGACACTCATTTAGTGTGCCCCGAGGGCGAACAATAGAGGCTTGTTCTTAGCAATCCTGTGCTGTAATTTGGACTTCATTACTTTGCTCACACGGGGCCTCATAGAAGGATAGAGGAGGCTAGTCAGATGAGAGTGTTTTTCTCCACCTGTCAGCCCCGCAAGCCCAATACTCTCACCCCTCTCCTTAACAATACCCCTCACCCCGTGTCCCCACCAATAACCCTCACCCGACCCCCTTCCCATAGCACCCCCTCTCCCCCTCCCAGCCACCCACTTTAAGCCAATGAGACAGGTGAACAATATCATTGAAGGAACCCTTTTTTGGACGTCAGAATCAATCTGGCGGTGTGATGGTAGTGGTGCTGGTGTGGGGTATCTGTGACACCCCCTTTCTTCATGAGAACAAACTTCTCTCAGGGCAGCACAAGCAGACAATATGCTGGGACAGCGTGACTTAGGGATCTGCCATACAGTATTACAAGTAATAACATGAACAGATAAGCTCCTGTCAAGAGGAGGATTAATGAATTCAGTGGTGATAATAATGCTAATGTGTAAGGTTTCCATTCAGTGCACTGACAAAATCTAAAGCTTTGTTGTTTTCCATACAGGTTTGCTTTGGTTTGCCGCAGGTATTTCTTTTTTAAGAAAGCTGTCTGCAGCATGCAGAAGTGTTTCTAAAGACACTGCGCTAGAACGGCTGAACACTGAATGGGCGTTCTCAGTCCAGGAGGACAAGAAAGTCTTAGTTGAAGAAAGCACTTGGCTATAGAAAAAAGTTCTCCTCACGCATGTGTTATTTGCAGCTTTATATAATAGAAACCAAATGGACTGGATTGTAATTCTAGCTATAATTAAACAATCGACAGCCCAATATGATGCACAACGGAAAGAATGATTATGTAATGAGTCCACTAAGCCATTGTCAGATCAGGTGAATTGCCTTGCTACCTCAGAGCACAACCAATTGTATTTTAATTAAGAGATGGTCCCTCATCTTGGTCTAGAGTGTCAGTGTTGCCTGAGAAGAGTGACCTCATCTGTGTGAGAAGTAGAGGTAGCTTTAGACGAGGGAGGGAGGGAGGGAGGAAACTGCTGCTAAGACACAGCAATTTACCAACCAAGCAACAGGAAAGTTGATCTTCTTTTTAAAGAGGCTTCTGTCTGATTATCTCATGTGTTGGTAATATCTCCACTTAACCCGAAAGGTCCTTATAAGCCCCTACAACTAACAGAGAGTCTCCAACACTGTTTTAAGTTTTGGTTCAGCTCAGGTTTTACTGATCAGGAGCCTGTTTCCCAAAAGCATCTTAAAGCAATAGTTCAACAACACTTTATGGCAGAAAATTAGATGAGAAGATTGATATGACAGTGGTATTAATCTTCTCATCTTACTTGAGGTGATGATGGTGTCATCTTAGCCCACAGACTTATAGTGGGACTGAACTGTCAAGCTTCTGGTACCAACTTTGAAACTCTTTGGCAGCACCTACAGTATAGCATATATGATATACTATATACTATATAGGTGACTGAAAGAACACACTTTATTACAACACAAAAGAAAACTCAAACCTGCATTTTTGAAGTTTCTGCTGTCAGATGCAAATCTCAATGAGGCTCCAAACTGGAAAAAAAAATCCCTTCTCTCCAGAGAATTTAGACAAGAATAGCGTGTCCTCCTGTGTCTTCTTGCATGGAGACAATCAATGAACCTGTAAACACTGAATTGTTGACAGTTAGTTGGCAAAAGTCCAGCTTGTGAAATACTAATTAAAAAAACATTTACTGTCCTCTCCCCTGGTTTGTCTAGTAGCTCATTCATCCAGTATGTGATAATACTAGTGTTGGTGATGCTGCGTGGAGGCCTGTGTGCACATCATCCTGACCCAGGCTCTGGGCACTGTGGGCCAGGTGCTTAATCATTCATGCCGTGGGAGGTGGAGGGACAGAGAGATCTTATTCAGTGCTTACTTGGGTATCTACTGCTCTACTGAGTGTAACATAACAATGCAGAAACAAGATCCAAACTACACCAAACCAACCATCCCCCTTTTCCTCTCTCCTTCTTCTCTGTCTCTAAGCTCCTTTACATCATTACCAACAGCAAAAAAGCCCCCGGTCGCCTTCTCTCTGCTGGCACAGTATAGGTCTTGTTACTGATCTTTGATTAGATGATACATTACAGGCTAATCACCAACCGCTTTATAAGTCAGTGTAACAATGGTCAGAGGAGCACCATTGTTTTGAGCAGCAGTCTGAGCTGCCAATGCTTACGGCTTCTGTAAAATGCTAGTGGACTGATGCCCAAATGCAATTACCTCATTTTTTACTTGGGTGAAAACAATTATCAGATAACCTTTACTTGAAGTTCCTATGATAGCATTCAAATGTCATAAGTCTGAGTATTTGGGGGGCATTGTATGCTTACAAGAGAGTTGACAGTGTAGAGGTGACAGGAAATGAGGGGAAAGAAAGAATGGGAATGACAATGGGGCAACAAGGTCCCTGGACAGACTTGAGACAGAGACGTGTGACTTGTGGTCAGCACCTTAAACCCATAGACCACCAGGGTACCCCTTAAGGATAATTGGCCTTCAACTTCAACTTTAACTTCATTGTACCCAAGGCAAGATTTGCCTTGCAGCCAGGTGAAACACAGAACACACACAGACTTGAACATAAAACATAAAATATATAATATGTGTAAAACATATCCTAAAACCCATCAAACAAGCTCAAATAAAACACCGTACATCATATCAGAATCATTAATCTCTCTAAAATCTTTGCAAATGACAGAAAAGTATGCACACCCAAAATAGTTTTGGTAAGGCCACTCGAACTGACAGCAGTAAAAAGACTGAAAGAGTCTACAGTCGTGCTAGCTGTGCTTTGGGATTAATGCTTACATCAGCCTGCTAATATGCTCACCATGACAATGCTAACATGCTGATGTTTAGCAGGTATCATGTTCACCATTGTAGCTTAGCATGTTAGCGTGCTAACATTTGATAGTTGGCACCAAGCACAGAATGTCATTAGTTTAGCAAGTATTTGGTGATAAACCAAATGGCATCCAATAGTTGTCAAGACATAAAAACCACAAAATTCAACCTCATGGTGGCGCTAGAGGAAAAGTCAGGGGATCACCAAAGTCATTAGGATTCATCCTCTGGGAACCATACATTTCTGTACAATAGTTGTTGAGATATACACACCCTCCAAGGTAAAGCAGGTGTCCATTGTCTCTGCTCTGGTGACCTAAGTGTGACAAAAGATCAGGTTTCACCCAGTTAATGGATTGATTAAAGTTTGGAAAGCTTTCAGTCAACTGCCTATGATGGGTGACCAGTTGAGTGTTGAACATATCTGAATTATTCACTCTCCACTCCAGAAAAGTTGTCAAGGTTACCTCTGCCGTCGCCCCACCTCTCCCCCGGCCCAGCAGCACAGCAATGCTTGTCCAATCTTAACAAGCTTTGTGCTACCCACTGGGCTCTGATTCAGCACGAGACCCGGCAAATCCAATTACACAGGAGTCAGAGAGGTTGATTTTCCCATTATAGAATCCATGCTGAGAATGAGAGCTGATGATAACACTCACATCACACCACTACTGCCCCCCCCCCTTCTCTCCTTCTTATTTTGTCTCCCTCCCTTTATTTTTCTCTCTCTTCCTATCTAATTCCTCTTTCCCCAAAGACCTTCTTTCTTACCCCTGTCCCTTTCTTTGGACCTCTCCTTCTTTCATAGTCCATTATTCTAATTTTTCAGAGCAGCGTAACGAAGCTTGGGCCCAGTCATCATTTCAGTACCAAAATTCTGGGTCAGTGAGGTTACTTCATACCCCTCGCTGAACATTTTTTTGCGTAGATATTATTTATGTCTTGCTTAAGAGACGAGAAGGATATATAACATCATTATGTCTCTCTTGTGATTGTGATTTCTTATTCTCTCCCATTTTTTATGTACTATCCCTTTCCAATATTTCATTGCATTACACTTGATTTGACGATTTTCTTTACACAATACCTGCTTACACACCAGGAATAAAATATTTGTCAGCTTGGATAACCTCTCAAAGGTCATTGCAAAAAAGAAATTCAGACAACTTGACTTATGGGTGTCTGAGTGCCATCCTTAGTGCCTGCTGTGACACATAAAAAAGTTACTGAGAGCTCTTTTGAAAATGAGGCTCTTTTACACTCAATCTGCTGTGAAAAAGAAGAGGACTTTTGCTCCTCGCTTTACCCTTAAGGGTACTGAAAAGGACTGACCTCGCCTTAGACCACAGGCTTTGGTGTTGACACAGGTCACTCAGAGGTCAATACCACTGACCTCTCTAAACCTTCTAGATATGGTTTTCTGTGATCCTCAGGGCAATAGGACTGTGAAGTCCAGCAGTCTGTCCGGAGAAGTCATCTGCCGTGTAGGAGAGAAAAGGCTATGATGGGACCTGCAGGGGCATTTCTGCTTGACAAATACTCTGTCAGTGCATAAACCGTCCGCTGCAGCTCAACCTCTCCATTGTTCAGCTCGATGCAAACTGATGACTGATGGTGAAAACTCAAGGCTTTAAAGTCTGACAGTTGAGAAAGAAATATTTAGATCCTTTACTTAAGTAAAACTAGCAACACTGTGAAAAATACTCCGTTACAAATAAAAATCCTGCACTGGGAATATTTCTTAAGTAAAAGTATGTATGAAATAAAAGTGAAAAATGGCCCCTGTGACTGTTATACTGTTTCATATATTGTTGGATAGTAAGTATGTAACAATCTAAAACAATGCAACATATTTTATAAACTGATCATATTGTTTTGTATATAAAATCTTAATGTGTAAAGTAGCTAGTAGCTAACTACAGCTGTCCTTTAAATGTAGTGGAGAAAAAAAAACATATTTTCACACTTACACCCTCGTGGTGTTTGCCACCACAATTATAAAACCCCAATGAGAACTAGAGGCTTTTTTCACAGAAGACATTTTGTCACAGTAGGAGAATCACAGGTGTAAATAGCAAAATGAATGACGGCTGAATGCCATTTAGCTGCTTTAATTTCAGACTCCTTGTATTGTGCATGCTGGCTCACTGTCTTGGCTTACTGGGACACTTGGATAGAACAGAGCCATTGTTAATGTTATTAGTAACACCTGTGCTTTTCCTACTATGACAAGTCAAAATGTCTGCTGTGAAAAAGGCCTATTGCATAACAGAATTATAGTTCTCTATGAAGACTGTTAACAACTGCGAATTCTTTGAATTAGCCATGACATTTTTTTAAAAATGTTGCTGCTGATTTTGTCAAATGTAACTTTGCAATACATTGAGCGCCAATCGTTCACCTCCATTGTCCTGAGTAGCAAAGCAATGGCATGAGTGTAGACTGCTTTGCATTTAGTGGCAAAGATGTTAGCAGTGGACATCTGAAAATCTCACCAAATAAAACTAAAACTGTCTACATGGCTAAATACTTCTAAGGATTACATGTTGCTTATTTTTTGTGTGTGTGATTTGGGTGAATTGCCCCTTTTATACAACTGTCTGGGAGTTATTATGCAACACACACGTTTATGATATCATAACTACAACAGTTATGAGCTGCACTTCAAACTTCTCTTATAGCACATTATTACAATATTATATAGAACCCTTCCAATTTCCCATTGACTATGAAGATGTGAAGGGTACACATAAATGAGTATACGATGTAATATTAAATGAACACCTTCACCCTCTGTGAAGGTGTAACTACACTGAAAGCTGTTGCAAGTCGTCTCTGACTGACTGACCTCAGACAGGGCAACCTGAGGCCTGACAGTCTGGACGCCCTGCTCCGTCCAGGATGCAGCTTCAGTGAGAAAACAAGGTCTTTGGCAGGACACAGTTGCTGCGCCTTGGCTAAGCATGGCTGACAGCAGCTTCCTCTGTGCGGCCACTCTGGGTGACATGTTGTTCTGGGGGACACTGTGTCTCTGCCTGCAGAGGAGATTAGAGGGGTGAGCTGACCTCGTTCTCAGAGGGGCTGATGTGTTTTGAGTAAACACTTGGTACAAGACAAAAACATAGGCTACAAACACAGGCCAACCCTCAGGCGGTGATCCCATTGTTTCCCCATTACTCCTCTGTGTTCCTGAGCTGCAGGGAGTCCTCATGCTCTCCCCTGAATGCACCACACACGGCCAGGTCAAGCGGTCAAGCTCTCAGAGCTGCCCACAGGTCGCTGCCATTAACTTCATAGTTCTAAACATGTCACTACCTCCTGGCCATAAGTGAGTGTGTGAATGAGAGGCAAATTGTAAAGCGCTTTGGATAATTTACCATTTAATATCACCATTATGCTGATATTACTAAAGGCATGCACAAGGACAGAACAATAATAGTATTTTAGTACTAAGGTAAGGCTGCACTTCCTGATGTTGGGAAGTAGAAATCTAGTCTTACTGATGAGGATTCACTTGTGACCATAATTCTTCTTTGCCGGTGCAGTTTTCTTGTGTTTTCCATATAATGTCATGATTTTTGAGATCTTTCCCTTTGCCACATTACATAATTTTAACTGAACTTTATGAATGAAGTGCCAGCAATTCAAGATGCAAAGTGTAAACCACAATTACAAAGACAGCTTGTCGTGGACCAAGCAGTCAAGGCACAAGGAAATACAGGTTTAAAGTTCAAAAGTTCGGTTTATTTTACCACAAAAGACTCAACAAAACAAATAACTGAAGGCAACTGAATCAACAGAGTTATAGGGCCCTTAAAAGAGGTCAACAAAACAGAACTCCAGTGAAAAAGTAAGGCTAACAAAACAAGATGTTAACTAACAGACCTGCCAGAATGAGACCTGAGGGAAACATATATACTGGCTGATCAAACCAATGAGCACACACAGGGGAGGACAACATAGACCATAACTAAAACTCAACACTAAGAAACCCTGATCCCCAGGCTGTCAGAGCTCTTGGTATGATCCTTGACTTGGGCCTCTGCATAAAACCACCCTCCGCCCCATCTCTTGTCAGACCAGGAAGGAGAACTCAGGAGCCAGGTAACTCAAAGGCAAAGAGAAATTAATTAATATAACGTAATTAAACCAACGAGCAATATGACAATAAAACAATGTAAACTAAATGTGCGTGCTTCATCTAGAAAACAGTGCTAATAAACAAATTCTAAACCAAACAAACTGATTGTGTTTTATGTAATTTTAGGTGATTGCAAATGAAAGTGTGTGAGAAACACTAAACCTTGTGTGGCTGTGGCCACGGCCACCACACAGCTCTACAGCAGAGTCATACAGTATCAAGCTGGAAATGAATTTGAAGTAACAAAACACTGCAGAACTATACAATGTTTATCTAATCTTATCTAATCCAACAAAACTGCATTTACACAGGTGATAGTAGTAACAATGCAACAGATAATTACAATAGACTCAAACCAGACTGAAAGATATGCAACATGATATTTGCTTAACGACACTGCAAACAACAAAAATCAAGTTGAATGAAAAGTCTCACCAAAAACAAACAGTAAACACAAATTTGATGTGTTTTTTATTGCAGCTCTACAATATTGTATTTCCAAGAGGACTGCATCTAACAATTATTCTGATTACTGATCAATCGTCCAGTTATGTTCTCTATTAATCAATTAATCCTGTGACACCAAATTGCTTGCTTTTTCAGAGCAACACTCCTAATCCAGTGGTGGAAGAAGTATTCAAATAATTTACTTAAGTAAAAGTAGCAATGACACTATAAAGTGATCACATGTTTTGTATGTAAAATTTGAAAAGTAACTAATGACTACAGCGCTTTAATAAATGTAGTGAAGTGAAAGGTACAATATTTCTCCCTGAAGTATGGTGAAGTGGAAGTATAAAGTAACATAAAATGGAAATACTCAAGTAAAGTAAAAGTACCTCAAAATTGTACAGTACTTGAGTAAATGTACTTAGTTACCTTCCACCACTGTCTATCATAAGACATACGACAAAGAAAACCAGTAAATCCTTACAAATGAGATGCTGGGACTACAGGAAATGTTTCACTTCCTGAAATTATGAATCGATAATCAAAAGAGTCAAGTCTGTGACTCGACTAATTGTGTCAGCTCTAGTAAGATGTTTCTGTTTTTTTGTCCAATCCCTGCATGAAGCACTTGTCCAGATTAATTTATGAATGAACTGTTCAAGGACACTTTGGCTGATGTGAACGTTAACATGCAGTGGTCATCCTGATACTCAAATTATACCATCATCATCATCATCATCACCACCACCACCAACTCTTGACCTACAGCATCTCGCGCAGTATGAGCACCCTCTGCCCCACAGTGTGGCCCCTGGTTCCAGATTATAACCCCGCGGGCTTTAGGACCTTCAGGATCTGCTCTTTGAGGATGGTCTTGTTTTTGTCCGTTACGTTCATGCATGTAATCATTGATTGTGCCTATTGTGACAGGCCGATTTACCATCTGTAGGGTCCCATGGGGCTGATACTGCTGTCACTGCAGTCTCCCTACAGACTTTAAGGAATTCCCCTTTAATTTCCGGTCGCAAATTTGAACCTTCAACAGGTTTCACATTTAAGTCTGCTATTACAAGATCTGCTTGTAGCCTATTATCTCACTCAGCACAGACGTTTTCACTCTTATCATCCACGCAGGAAGTTGTGTGTTATTCTTGATGTCCTATTTGAATTGTAAAACTGTTTCAAACGAGATATGTCATTTGGAAGACCATCTAAAAAATTGTGGAAAAAGTAATTAAAAAAAGAGCTACTTTTCCACACTACTCGTCCTTTTTCATGCACATTTAAGGATGAATGCATCATCTTAGACCTTCAGACATGAGAAAAGTCGATTAGACTAATCACATTAAAACTGTCGATAAAGGCAAATGGATACTGATTTTGTAAAATAAGTTGTTTGCCATTGTGCATAGGCTACAACTCAGCGAAATGCATTGGCTACTTATAATGTAAATCGACAGTTGGAAGTTTTAAAAATTCAGTTTGAGTGAGGAGGTGGTGACACAGTAATTTCTTATTTGCTGGATTGGTGAATGTACTGTAATGCGTTACCAGCCACAGTTTTTTTTTTCTGAAGTGGACCGGCTCTCTAGAAGGAGTGTGAGCCTTTGCCGCCTCCTGCTGCAGCCCACCCGGCCCCCTGCCCTCCCTACGCGCCTCCCCGGCTCTTTTTCCCACTGCTGAGAGGAGCAGGACGCGGCCACAGCGGCGGGAAGCAAATTATCTGCAAGCACTTCCCTAAAAAAAAAAAAAGTTCACACTCACATACACAGATGCCACCACAAGTAGCGACTCACACCGTCTTAGACCTAACCGAGGGAGCTTACTGGGAATAACCTGACAGGAGGATATAGTGGAGCAAAATGGATATTTTATGTTTATTCTTCCTTTTTTTTTGTTTAACTCAAGTGTTTTCTGTTGCTCTTAGTCTGGTTCAACTATTTTAAAATAGGCTATTTTTTTGTCTTACTAGTCTAAATAGCCTCAACAGGATTTAGGCCTGAACTCGTATTTTGTGTTTTATTAAGACGCACAAGGCGCACCTGTGTGCCACTGGAGGAACAAGCGCACAGGACGGTGTAAGACAGACAGGGAACTTCCTTTGACTATATCATCTTACCTCTTTCATGATCATCCAATAAGAGGACTATAATGTCTGGATGGAGTATGGCCTGACTTTGAATGCAACAAACTTGCGTTTGGCTGCAGTGGAGGAGCACACCACGAGCGCGCAGCGACAACAAGTCCCCCCAGAAACTGAGAGAGAAATAAAATCTCCTCATCGCTACTTCTGCACTTGTTGTGGGAAGCGTGGATGTTGTCGGGACTGTTAACAGGCACTGCATTAACAGCAGCTGTCAAACTCATGGGATCCTCCTGCCCCCCGGGCGACTCGGAGCTCTGTTGAAGTCTCCACTGCGCATGTCAGAGCGCTGGACAGCTCCAGAGAGGGAAATTTAAAAACGGTTTTTGGAGAATCAAGTGCAACACAGTGAAATACAGTACAGAGGCTCGCGACCGGCTCACACATTCTTCAAATATCATCCAAAACAGGTGATTTTATGATTTCTCTCTTTCAGCATCATAGTCTTTATCAGATTGTTGTTTTGTAAGAGAATATTGACATTTGAATATTTTTTAGACTTTAGATTTCTCTGTAGGCATGCTGAATGATAAACCATTTAAACCTCGGCTGAGTTAATGTGACCAAACATTTGAACTGAATGCTTCTTGAATACAAGCTATATTATTGTATGTGTTTCTTATGAAATTCAATTAGTGAGAGTTAATGGGAACAAAAAGCATTTAAACAGTAAAATGGGCTTCAGCTACAACAAAGGCATATTGATGACAAATAGGAAGTTTATTCACTACTATTTATTCATTTTTGCATTTCTCTTGTGTTAAATGTTCATTGCACTTTACATTTGAGTTTAAAATGTTTGCCTTTCATGGAGTAGTTTCATATATTCAGAAATAGCACATGTTGTTCCACCATGTTTATTTACTAAAGAAGATACTATTTCAAGCAATATTATTAATGTTGTAATCATTTATTCTACATGGCTTGTGTATTTTAGTTTGAAGAGTCACTGGGGGCATTACCTAAAGTGTGTTAATTGTATTTATTTCACTGCAGTGGTACCACATATCCCAGGAAATGATAGAAGGTGGAGTTACATCCAGGATGTCAGGAATAATTGAGAATGCTGGGCATCATCCGTCTCCACAGGACTATAGGTAAGACTTCTGATTTAAGCCATGTTCAGCTACATCAGGACAACTGTTACACAATCTTCTAGCACTAAACAACGTACTATTTTTCATTGCATATTGTCAAAAACACTCAGGATCAAATCTGAGATGCCTCAATAGATAAAAGGCATATTTTTTTGTTAATCAAACCCTTTAAGGTGTTTCCCAAATGGTCATGGAACAAATTGTCTTACCCCACTATGTTTCATCTAAAGGTGGATGGACAGCTCTTTTTGTGCATGGGGGGGTTTCATGAAAAAGGAGAGAGAGAAAAAAATCCTGAAGAATAAATGATTTTCTGTCTGAATGGATCTGTCAGAAACCATCAGCTCTGTTTACACTCCCGCTGTCGGCACACGGAGAGCCTGAGCCTCTTGGCCTGCCGGCTCAGGGGGAGACGGGGCGCTCTGGGTCACCAGTATGCACAAGTGGCTCCCAATTAGAAAAGGAGGGAGAGAGGGAAGGGGCGGGGGTAGAGGAGGAGGTGCAATATTTAGTGTTGTTGAACCTCTGGGAAGGCTGGATGATACATGGAGACACCAGCTCAACATGTTTTGCATCAGTGAACAATTTCTATGCTGCTGGTAGAGAAAGAGGAGGGGAGTCGGGAATACCCCCAGTGTGTCATCTATTCTAGAGTTTCTATCAGTCTGTATTTGGCATTTATAACGGATAATTGCAACCTTGAGTAGGTTTGTGAAGCAAAAGTGTAAAAGACCGGCTATAGCAAATATTGTACATAGTTTAGATTCACTTTAAATGCATTTGCACCTACTTTTGTGCTTTTTTAAAATCCAAAACAAAAAGGAAAAACGTCTCTGCAATTGTATTTTTGCAGTACTTTCATTCAACTTTGATTGTAATGCTGGAACATTATTTCTTCATTTTGTCAGAAGTGAAAGAAAACTCACAGCAGTGTCAGTCTCACAAAGGTACACTAAACTTCAAAGCTTCAGCCGAGATATTGTGATTCTTTGCAGGGTGTTAAACTCCACAGTGCCACCTGCTTCAAAAGGATGATCACGCACAATCATTTACTGGCGCATGCAAGGTGTTTGAGGACGTGTGCTGCTGATTCCTGGCTGCACTGATGTCACTTATTCAGACAGCAGACCCTGACCTCAAACTGCGTTTGCACCCCCTCTGCCCCGAGGCTCCGTTGATTTCCCCATTTAGAGAGGACGGGGGGGGGGCTGCAGTGAGGATAGAGCCTGGAAAGGGACAGGGAAGCAGATGGCATCCTATTTGTCCCTCTTATGTGAGGGCTGTCATTCCAACAGATTAATGCAAGGGCCGGGGCTAAAGAAAAGAAACGACAGAGACAATCAAGGAAGGGTCTGTGGAAGACAATAGAGCCACGTGCCACTGGGCAGATTTGTCGTTTGGGACACAATAGGTGATCATTTTTCAATAGACAGGCCCAACTGTTGCAGGCAACATGTGCTGCTGTCCCATGTTTCAAACGATCACATGCATTGTTTACTTATGATTCAGCCAATGGTTAAGGCGAGACCATGGTCACCTGACACAGGGTTGATTTTTTTATTAGGAGATTTGGTGTGTGTGTGTGTGTGTATGAGGGGAGGGGGGGTTGCACTCCTACACTGTCCACAGACACACAAAGTAACTGAATAGCATGTGTTGTCATAGCGACCCCAATTACTAAACCCTTGCACAGTAAGTGTGTGTGCAGAGAAGACTGGAGAGGATTCAAGAGGATTCCTCTCTTTTCTTTCTTTCTCTTCGAGGCTCGCCACATAAAAGACGTAATGACTGAAAGCTGATTGGCAGTGCACTGGTTAAACAGAATTTAATCTCCACTTTATAGCACAACATTTCTAAAATTATGGGTTGAAAAATATTCATTTCATATAAGGTGAATTTTCTATTTCTATTTTTTTATTCTTAAATTGCTATTTTGTATTTATTTTATTTTTCAAATTTGTATTCATCATCAGCAAAAAAAAAGCCGACATGTATAAACTATAAGAAAACAAAGATCATTCCTAGAAAAAACCCCCCAGATGATTTACTCTGAATGCAAAGCTTGTTTAACTCCCTCATTGTTGATTAAAGCTGTCATTGCTTAATAATACTTGTAGTTAATCTTCTTACAGTAAATCCTGGATGGCTAATACACGGCTTCACTGAGCAGCTTTCATCTCTGTTTCCTCACATTCAGAATCATTACAGTGGTTTTGACTTTGGAGGACATCATGTTTTATCAAGTGTTTAGATTTAAATTCCACTTGTGGTCTGTTTGTGTCTGAGCTGACAGCCGTGTTAACCCCCCCCTCCTTCTCTCTTGAAGACTTCTGACCACGGACCCCTCCCAGCTGAGGGAGGAGGACCTCCCCGGGGACCTGCAGTCTCTGTCATGGCTCACCTCTGTGGATGTGCCCCGACTACAGCAGATGGCTGATAGCCGAGGCCACAGCAACGGGCCCTCCCAGGGCAGCTTGTTGGAGCAACAGACAGGTGAGGTGACAGGGAGGGGACAGTGCAACATTCAAAACCCACATCATCTCTCTGATTGGATGAATCAGGACTGCTGGATCCTCCTGGACTTCCTCTAGATATGAACACAGTTTTTTAAGACTTGATCTTGAAATATAAAGACCAATGAAAATACAAGATTGCTGTTTTTGCAGTTGGGAATTGTTCTACACTGAAAACACAGAGACAGATTAATCCATTGGGATAGTTTTGGTGGGATTTGCTGAGGTTTGACTGGTGAGCTTTTGTTATGATAAACAGATCAAAGTGCAAACAATTACTATAAATACTTTAAAAAACTCACCAATATCTTATGTTTCACAACATAATGAAATGGTTACTTACAAGACCAATCCACAGACCTTATACTGAACAGTTTGCAAACCACTTTCAACTCTGTCACTGTGCAGAAGAAAGAAATTTTAAAGTCTCTAAATGGTTACAAGTAGCCACATCATTCTCAGCATCACAAACCAAATACCATTAAGCCCCATTCTACTGTCGTAAGCTACAGCCGACATCTTCAAACCTCAGAAATCACACCATAACTATCTGGGTGAATAGAGAGCACTTCAGGTGAAGAAAAAAAAAAAAAGATCTGATAACATTTTTCGGTGAGCTTTCCTTTAATCTAACGACAGTCAGTCTGTTCCCTCTCGCAGCTCAGCTGAGCAACATGACGATGACAGCGGGTCAAGGCTCCATGCTCCACCTCCAGAGCAACATGCAACACAGCCCTCTGGGAATCAGCATCATCAACACGCACAGCGGAAGTGTGAGTTTTAACAACATTGCAAGAAAATAAATCGGTTCGTTTTATGATGCTTATAGGGCTGATTGTCAAATAAAACTGTATCTGTTTCACAGATGTCTCCATTCTCCATGAATGGGCTGCCCTCCCCGGGATACCAGTGCCCTACCTCAGTCTACCAGCCTGCACCCCAGCAGGTGTACTCCCTAACCCAATCTGGACAACAGGTATTAAACTCTAAGCTCATAAAGAGCCTGTTTTAATCACCAGTGAAATTATATTCCTTTGACTGTATTTCTTTTTTCTTTTATCCTGTGTAATGCTCAGAGGCTTTAATGATGTAGGCCAGTAAACAGGGACACTTAGAGTCCTTACCTCTCTGGTAATCATGTACTATGTGACCCATTTCTTCATTTGTATTATTATTAAATCTTCATTATTGTGCTCATTCCTGCAGCCTATACTCTTATTTTTTGTTGTTGCTGATTTGTTGGTTTTCTTTTGCTTCTTGTGTGGATTGCCTACATGGACCTCTGTAGTCAAGTTCCTCATTATTCACTCCTTGTTCTCGTAGTGTTCAACTGGTGGGCTTTATAGCAATGTCTCTTTCAACAACCAAAGTCTATTCACACAACCTCGCCTGGCTCCACAAGAACAGGAGCTGCAGCCCAAGTCTTTCCCTAAGCCAATCTATTCCTACAGGTCAGACCTCACTTATTTAGCTAAACAAAATAATATCCACCAAATCTCCTGATTTTTGTTTAGTGTATTTCACCTTCCCTGCTTTGAACTACATTCAAATAATAATTTTTTTCTCTAGCTGTTTGATTGCCATGGCTCTGAAGAACAGCAAAACAGGCAGCCTCCCAGTCAGTGAGATCTATAGCTTTATGAAGGAACACTTTCCTTATTTCAAGGTATGATACTCTATTCATATCACAGAAGAGGACTAAAAGAGAAGGTGCATGTGGATAAAGAATGTGACTGATTATACACTATGTCTCTCCCTGCAGACTGCACCTGATGGATGGAAGAACTCAGTCAGACACAACCTGTCCTTAAACAAATGCTTTGAGAAAGTGGAGAACAAGACGAGCAGCTCATCCCGTAAGGGCTGTCTATGGGCACTGAACCCTGCCAAAATTGACAAGATGGAGGAAGAGATGCAGAAGTGGAAACGCAAGGACCTCCCAGCCATCCGCCGCAGCATGGCTAACCCTGGTCAGAAATGTATTTTGTTGTGTATGTGAATGTAAAAGGTCTACTGCCCAACCAGGCAATGAGTCATCAAAAACAGGCAACACCATTAGTCTGATAATCTGTTTTTTTCCCTGCAGATGAGTTGGACAAACTGATCACAGACCGCCCGGAGAACTGCAGACGTAAGGCTTTAGAGCCCAGCATGACCCGGCTGCCCAGCTGTCCAACTGGCCTCCCGCTGCCCATCCCAGCCCAGATGCAGCCTCAGCCTATAGTCACACTGTCCCTGCCCTGTTTACCCATGCACCAGCACCACCAGCTTCAGGCCCAGCTCCAGGCTCAGGCCCGTCTGGGGCCCATGTCCCCTGCCCCGGCCCAGACACCTCCCCTCCACACGGTTCCTGACCTTTCCCACAGTCCACTCACCCAGCAATCGAGCAAGCCGCCAGACGATTTCTACAGTGTGCATGGTGATACACACACAGAGGTGGATGCACTGGATCCTAGCATCATGGACTTTGCCCTTCAAGGTAAATCATTTTTGTGTGTCAGCTTTGTTTTTTGTTTGCTAGATAATTGTAGTGTTGTTGCTTCAGTACACTAACCTCTCTATCTGCTTAGGTAACCTGTGGGAGGAAATGAAGGATGACAGCTTTAACCTGGATGCCTTGGGTACCTTCAGTAACTCACCCCTCCGACTATCAGACTGTGACTTGGGAACAGCCAATCTCCCTCTTGTCTCCACTGGAGCGAACCTGCCACTGTCAGATGTGCAAGTGACGGGCCTCTACACCTCCTACACCTCCCAGGATCCCCTGTCTTCCCAGTACATGGTCACACCAGCCAACAGCAAGCCCATCGCACTGTTATAAAGCAGCCGAACTGTCTCAAACAGAGTCAACCTGATTTATTCTACAGTCTCTGGATATTTGTGGACGCCAACTGAAGAAGTCTGATGTCTGAATTCCGGTTTCTTGCATGCTACTAAAAGTACAAATCACACCGCTTTCCTACAGTCAGCTGGGAACTACTTGGAGAAGGATGTTTTTAAATCATTTCACATACAGTCTACAAGAAAACTGCTCATTAAGAACTAAAACTGCTGATAAATATATGAGGTGGCTGTAAGAAAAAGTATGTAAAAGTTAAAATATCTAGCTTTGCCAAGCAAAGACTCAAAGCCTATATGAGTTCCGACTCAGTGGAGATGTAAGTTAGCATCCACCAGTTTTTCTACTGTTCACTCTGCGTTTTAAAGCCCTACCATACTGTAGTCTCTTGTCTGTTGTATTGTGCTAGACGTTATTGCTGTGATGTTTTATTTATATTTATAAAAAGGCAGCTAGAGAAGGTGATGACTCTATCAATCTTTTGCTGTATATATTTGAATGTTTCAAATTGCTATCGCCACAGAAAAGCTTTCTTTTGACTGTATTTATCCACTGTGTGCCAACACTTTGAGTAATCCAGATTTTACACATTATTCTTTTACACACTGTGATTAACGTGTCTCAAAGTCAGATGTAAATTATGTTCATTAACTTGATCATGATAAAAATCAAATGGGTAAACAATTAAAAGAAGTTTCTTTTGCCAAAAAAAATATATCTCAATGACATTTATTAACACAGTCCTTGGTACAATACAAGACACCGGAAAGAGTTTATATACATTCAAAATGAAATGTCATGGCTGATGTTTCGATCAGAGGTAAGGCAAATGAAGCCATCACTTGGGGGACCACTTTGGCGATTATTGTCCACCTTTCGCGAAACCTGAGTCTTAAGAATTACTGCATTATATCAGCGATATACAAACAAATGAAAGAAAAGCTTAGAAGTATCACATACAGTGTCACAGTCTCTCCTATCATTTAGAACATTGTCTTAGCACAACAAAACACTACAGCATAGATACACATAAACAAACAATGAACAGATGGACGACTGAGTCCAATGTCAACAGTGAAATAACACAACTGCACTCATTAAATGGCTTATTAGAAAAAACTTCATCTGCTTCTTAATTTGCATTTCTGCACTACAATACTGGTATAAATTTCATATTTTTAGTCAAAGCAGAAATTAAATAGAATTGACTGATTTCACCATTTTCTGGCTCAGAAATGTAATTTTTGTTTTTTGTTTTATTTGAAAACTGATCAAAGAATTGATCAGCTGTCCGAGCTACATTCAAAGATATAGACACAAATTCTTTATTTAATACCTTTAACTGAGCATGATAACCAGCACCTAAATATGAAGTCTACCACTTCATGAAGCTTGTATACTGTATCTCTGGCCTCAATAGACTGCACAGAGGCAGAATTTAACACTGACACACCTTTGTGTACAAATACAGTCAAGTGAAATGTGCGTTACAATCACAGTTTGTCAACCAGAAAGTTCCTGGTCTGAGCAGCTGAAATGATTGACTGCTTACCTCACAAATGTAAAAGACAAAACTCTCTGCCTGTCAGTCAGGAGTGGAACGGATTATGACATCCCTGCAAAGACGCCATTCAACAGCAATGTTTACAACAGGCAGAGCACTGTAGTGGTTTTGTGATCACTGAGGAATAAGTCCCTTGCATGTGTGCGTTATTGCAAAGAATTGCCCCTTTAGCTTTAACTTTCTCTTTACTATACAGTACAGTAATAATAATAACTTTGTTCTTATTAATAATATAACCCGAAAAAGCCCCTCAGCTTAACTGTCCATAGTTGCGAGGAGATGCGAGAGCTTGGCCCTCTGGGATGGGGTGATATTCTGGCTCATGTGGATGATGCAGTCCATGGCTATGTCAGGGTTGGCCTGCACCAGGCTAGAACACGAGGAAAATTATAACACAAACGTAGCTATTAAATATGCTGGAATAAATTATTTTAAGCAGTGAAAATGCAGAGATCGGGAAATTGGTCTAAGTTGGTCTGCAGTATATTCTGTTATTTCTGCATATGAAGAAAATATAACTTTCAGTTGTCTGCCCCCTTGCATAACACCATCATGACTCCATCAATATTAAATTACCCTGACAGGAACAGCATGCATCTCAGTGAGGTTTCAGTTATAGTATGGACTCAACAGCTAAGGATATATGGAAATCTCTTTGATTTATTTGTCCTAAATGTGTTACATACGTGTGTCTGCATACCTGCGGATGTGTTTCAAAGTGTTTTCTCTTTTCAGGTACTTGATGTTCTCTCTGATGGCTGATCGAGTGCCATCCTCCTCAGACAAATGCTTCTCAAGCCACTCGACTACTGTTTGGTTATTATCCCAGAGGTAGGCCTAGAAAAGCAGACAGAAGCACCTTTAAATCTCTGATCAGTTTTAACAACGAAGTTCTCAAAAGCGACCGGGCCACAGGCAAACACTGACACTGGATTGAATAGAGATGCAACAACTAGGTATTAGCTTTTTAAGTCTTACAGTATGCAAGTGTTGATATTGTTAAAAAAATCACTCTACTAAGTATACTAAGTATACTACTAAGTATAATGTCACACAGCTATTCTCCCATGCCCATACAATTAAAAAATGAATATATTTTTTGGCTAATTTTGACCCATTAGTCCTGCTTCAGGTGCACCACTTTACAGACATTAATTCACAATGTTTTCATTACATTTAGTGCTCGAGCAGAGACAGTATTCTCCGACTGTCATAACATACCTTGACTGTTCCTTCTGTTTCAACAAACCAGCGTCGCAGCATGGACTGCATGTGTCCGTCACTGAGGTCCTGGTTGGCCTGCAGAATCTCACACTTCACCACCTGCTCCAACAGGAGGCGACGCAGACGCCAGTAGAAGAAGGTCCGCACATTCTTCCAATCCAAAATATCCTGTCAGAAGTATCAAAGGGCACAGTAATGAGTGAATCGTCTCTAAATACAAGTTTATTTTCTGCATCTAATGTTACACACATATCATCAGAGTGTTTATGAAGTGCTCACTTACAGTGATGACACCCTTCTCCTGCATCCTGCCTGGGGTGTCATGGAGATCTACAAACTGCACTGCCACCTGGTGGTAGATGGGCAACAGGAATTCCTCCCTTGCTTTGAGCTTTGACTCCAGCTCTCTGCACTGTTTGTCAGACAGCTCTGGGGAAGCTGATAAAACAGACACTTGCCAGTAAAGTTATGAACACCTCAGCTGTATTGCAATTCAAAGGAAAATAAATGCAAGTGATTGTGTGAGTTGAGAAAGAAATTAAAATTTACCAAGCTGCTCAACCAGACTAGCATAGACTGAATCTAGTCTTCTCATGGTCTTCAACAGGTCCTTCCTCCTGAATTTGATCTCCACTGTACCCTCAGCCTCCAGCACACCACCTCTGGACATAGAAAGCAGGGAGACAACAACAAGGCAGAAACTGGTTATTCTCACACACACCTGTTGCTTATGTTGGGAACACCATAGAGTAACCGTTTTATAAATAAGATGTCTTCATGTACCTGCTCTCCCTGTCTGCATACAGCTCCATACACAGTGGGTTGATGGTGGGGTCTATCACCACCCATGAGCCTCCTCTTAGCTCAGCGTGTGGTGGGATGTAAACGAGCACCGGCTGATGGAAACCACGCAGGGCGTCCACGATATAGGCCCCAAATTTCAGTATCTGGTCATACATATCTGGGAGTACAATGGGCAAAACCAGAATTTCTTATTTAATAACAATAGCTCTTACATATAACGCAGTCTCTCTGCAAAGTTTAGTATTGTTCCTATACCCTTCATGCCACCAGAGAAGCCCCTCCAGTTGGCGAACACCATGAGAGGCAGACGCTCACGGTTGAAGTCACAAATCGCCTGAGCTGTTTTAAAGGCTGAATCTGGAAACCACACCTGGCCAGCCTGCTGCAGAACCTGACTTGAACACACAAAAAAAATGGGACGAGGTGAAATACTGTGATCTAATATGTTTAAACCTTAAACATGGTGGTGAGATTTACTCACTTTAGATTCTGAATCCAGGTTTGCTGGATCTGCCGGGACTGTGAACTCAACTGTGCGTGTTTCGACAGCAATGACACCGAGGGGAATTCCTCCTAACCTGTTTTCATTCAATAGAGTTATTAATCGATTTACATGCAAGTTTAAAAAAAAAAAAAAACCACAATATTTTACGAGTGTGTACATTGAGTGTAAACAGATTTACCGTGCTCTGCCCACTACCACTGTCTGAGCCCAAGACTCCATGACCTCCATGAAAGAGCCGTGGTCGAAGAATCCACTCTGCCAGGCACCTCTCACCGCTAATGCAGACAGAGAGGAAATGAACCAGGCTGATTACTGAAATACAACACTTTCAGAGTTGAAATCGCGTCTTGGCACTCACTGGGGTGAGCTCTCCCAGCCAGCATCCAGCGGGGGTCATATGGTGCTTTTGTAGGAGTATATTCTATCTCTCGGTCCACTGGATCTGTAGTTGCTGTAACAGGTACAGGGGAGTGTTTGTTCTGTGAGGAGAAGAAGAACTACAGTCAGTGATCTGAAGTGTTGTTCAGTTACTTTTATAGATGTAAAAGACACATTACGTAAAGTTTCACATGTTCAGCCAAACCTTTGGCATATAGGAGAGCCACTGGAGGATGGTGAAGACCCCTTCAAAGTCATCTGGCACAGTGTTGTGTGTGACTCCATTATTGTGCATGATCTGGATCCCTCCCAGCTGGTTGTTGGAAGTATAGACCTGTCTGCCCAAAACCTGCCCAGAAACATCAATGAGGGAGTTTTTTTTGTTTTTTTTAAACTGACCACAAAATGAGCAGGTTTACATCGGCCTGCAACATATTATTTCATACTGAAGTGTTAAAGTGACAATATGCAGCTGCAATACAGTTTGTCTGGTCCTCTCTCTCTCTCTCTCTCTCTCTCTCTCTCTCTCTCTCTCTCTCTCTCTCTCTCTCTCTCTCTCTCTCTCTCGAGGAAATAAGGATGTCTGAGTCAGTGTCTTCTTTAAAGTCTCTTCTAAAAACGTACTTTATTGGAAAGCATATCATGATTTTATCTCACTTGTATGTTTTTATTTGTATTCATTTACTCATTTATTCATTTATTTTATTATTATTTTTAATTTTGCCCTTCATGTATTTTATGATCCACTTTGTTCTTTTATGTCATTTTTCTCTATGTGAAACACTTTGTACTAAGTGCTCTATAAATAAAGTTTATTATTATTATTATTATTATTATTATTATTATATTACCTGAAGTTGCTTCTGACAATGTACCTGTCTTGAAACAACCCCTAACCTGAAGTCACCAGTATCCGTTAAGACCACAGCAGATGTTAAAGGTGTTTAAGGAGACCAACAAAGTAATCTCTATTTTGATTGGCTAGTTGTTCTTCCAATTTGCCTCATTTCTTTTTCTTTTTGTTTGCCTTAATTACTGCACATATTTGCTCCAAACCACCCCAGTGCTGACAACATTGACAACAGTTGGCATGCATAGCAATATATCCTTAACATCACGGGAAAGCCAATTTCTGGCAAACAAGCAAACCCTTACTGACCAGGTCTAATATAACAAATGTGTTTATTTTAATGACTTTAATGAATATTGTGTATTCATCTATAACAGTGACACTGGTTAAACACACAAACCTTGTTAAGAGCACCTGCTCCAGTCAGGATAATGTGAGAGTTTTCCACCTGAATCACTCTCTGTCCCAAACGGACCAGATAGGCTCCGATTCCAATCGCGCGACATGTCACCTGCAAGAGCATAAAAAGTAACTCAACATCCCCGAGGATCAAATGGGCTCCTCTTACTCAGAGAAATCACGTCCACATTCTCACCATACTAATTGTAATAATCTCCTCATAGGCCTGAGAGGATTCTCCAGCAATGGTGCCAGAACCTCGCAGGTTCTCAACCCCAAGACCTTCGTCCTTCCCGATGATGTCAGTAATGATGTACCTGTAACAGATGGGCACAGTGATGAAGACCAAGAAAGAACAAATCTCTGTTATCCCACAGACACAAGTTAAGGGTGTCAAATATTTCAATTAGCTGAATTTGCTACTTAATGAGAACAAACAACCAATGATTTGTTGTACCTGGACTCTCCAGCTTCCTCTACATGGTGACAGTGAACAGCATTGGTGGAGCTGATACGTGTGTAGTCCTGCGGTGTCAGGTAAAGGTACTTGAAACCCTACAGAGAAATGAAAATATCTTATAATAAGAAATGCCAAACTGCACGTACACATTGCTACAGTATTCCCTGTGTCCATTTCCTCAGCTAGTGTCTAATGCAAATAAAAGGAGAAACACATTCCAGAGGTCACCTTGTAGGGGTCAGTGGGGTCAATCCAGGCCACCTGGAACATGTGTTTGATCTCTTCAGCGAGGCCAATGCGCGCTCCACTGTTGGCTGCGATGTAAATGCGGGGGATGCCCTCAGCCCGAGCCAGCTCAGATGCCCTGAGGAACAGCTCATCCTCTTGAGGACCAAATGAGCCGATCATGTGAGTGATATCATTACAGATGACAATGATATCTCTGCCCTCTGGGTACTCTGGAGTCTTCATCTTCATCCTGAAGGCAACCATTCCCACCTGGTGAAGAATGGTTACAGTGGTTATCAGTATTGTCACGCTGAGAAAGCATGAACTGATAAAAAGCGTCCTACATCATTGTCTCCAGGCAGGCGGTTCATCTGCACGAGTCGACCTTGAGGGTCCAGAACCAGCTCGGTGCACATCAGCACGTCTTTAGGGTGTTTGTCCCCTGGACCCCACAGCTTAAACAGTGCCTACAGGAAGATTTTCAGTATGAGTCAGACACGTAGGAACCACAAAAAAGAAATAAACCTAATTCAGTGAGTCAGCAGTACCTGTCTGAACATCTCGGGGAAGTCATAGACGTATGTAGTCCCCAGAGATTGAGCCTGGAAGCGCTTGGCCTGCAGCAGGTCTTTGGTCACATACGGAGTGTTGATCAGCATGCCATGGAGAGGACCCTGCTTATCTCCATATGACTGGAACATGATCTGAAAAGGGAAACGTGACGAAGTGAATTAGGGATAAAACAACCACACAGAACAAATCCCCTGCCACATACCACATCTTTTGGTTCACATTTCATTTCACAAAATGCTCAAAAGAGGGTGCCTCAGTCCCCTTTCCTCACCTGTCCAGAACTTGGGTCAGTGACCTCCTTGTACAGGCTGATGTCCAGGTAATATCCAGACTCATTAGTGAGAAACAGGCGGATTGGAACGGCATTCCCAGTTGGTGTCAGACGGATGTTGATCTTCAGCTCAGCCTGCAGGACCCGCAGCTTCCAAAGACGGCTGCCGTAGCGCATTACCATAGAGCGAACAGACTCCTCTATCTGGGGGTCCCAAACAAAGGACAAAGATGTTAAAAAGAACCCTGAGAAATAAATCTGATATATATGCAGAAGTTTGAAGTATGTATAGATAGTTCAGTGAAGGTGGACTACAGGAATTTAAATCATAACAAAAAGGACACCTCTAAAACAAAATCAAATCAACATGAATTCTGAGAACTACATCCAACTATGAATAATAATACTTGTAATACAGTACTGATGTAGCATATATGTGCTGGGCACTGACTTTAGAGGGGTCCATAATGACAGTCGGGACGAAGTTGAGGAAGATGTGGTTGCAGTCTGTACGGACACTGGTGTTACTGAAGGCCACCTCCAGCTCATCCATGGCCTCCAACAGAAGACGTTCTCCCTCATTTTGAAGGTATTCAAACGAAGCTTCCTGGTTGGGTATAAAAAGAGATTTAAATCACCAAAATAACATTACCACTAACCAAATATTACCAACATTTTCTTTAATCAGGCAATTATAAACCTTTCACCTTGGGAAAACAGTCAACATAACCAACCTAAACAACATAACAAGCACTAATGATGTCTATCTTTTTAAAGAATAATAAGTTGTACTTTCCTGTTGCTCTGCTTACCTTAGTGATGAGATCTGAGTGGCGTATAATAGCTCGTATGAAGAAGCGGTAGTCCGTGACTTCAGCCCCCTCCTGCACACGAGCAGCACCGAGGTAGAGGTGCATCTTGTGGTTGGCACAGGGAAGGGCTGTCAGGTCAAAGTTCCTCATGCGGTTGAGCTCCAGCTGAAACGCCAAAGCTGGCTCCAGATTACGGTAAATACGATCCTCCTGGAACTGAGGAGAGGTGCAGATTGGAGGGGTCATCGTCTCCTCAGGCAGCAGCACATCAACTCAGTAACTAACTGCAATCTCATTATCAATTCTACGATTACAGGATCTGTTAAGTTCTATTAAGAAAAACGTACCCCATCTCTTGCTCTGAACGTGAAGAACTTGGGAAATTCTCTCTGTTGAAAAGGTCAAAATAATAATAATCAGATACCAAGCAAGTGCATTTTCAGAGTAAATGCGTGTACTTGTAAAAGCAGTTATACTGGCAGCTTTACTGAACAAAATTAGAGCCGCTCTGATCAGGCAGTGACAAAATCATATTTTAGTACAAAAAGGTATGAACTGCCAAACTATGCTGTGTAGTTTAAAGACAATGATGAATTTGACTGGGATTTGGAGACTATGGTTCACAAACAGTTAAGAGAGGACAGCTGTGCAAAGAACAGAGTACCTACGTTATTATAAGTTATATTTCCATTAAAAGAGTAGCCAACCAGAGTTATATTAGCCATTTATTGACTCTCTTATTCTATTTATTAATGACCCAGTTGCACATTTTTAGCACAGTACCAAGCACAAACTAAGGTGTATGCATTTAGGCCATATATGATCTATAAAAAAGACAAGTTGAACTTTGGTCAAAAACTGTGAAAAGTCAAGAGTTATTCAAGGCCTTCTCCAGTAATTCAAAAAAAATAAAATAAATGAATATATACAAATGATACACTGGGTCTAATGAAAATAGTGTACTTGCTGAGATTGTTGTTGAATTACCTTCTGCACAATCAAAAATGTGATTCTCCTGATTCCATACTCAAAGAGGACAGCTTTCTGTAAAAAAAATACACCACTTTAAATTCTGAAAAAAAAACTGGAACAATATCTCACATTCATAAGAATCAGTCATGTGTTAAGAAGCTAGCTGACCTTCGTCTGAGCAAAGGCAGTGAAGGCTGTGACCAAAGCATCGTCATCTTCTGTGTCCGCAGATTTTATGGACACATTAATGATGTGGATTGGGTTCTCCCTCGTATTCTGTAGGGGATGGTAGAGAAATTAGTGCAATGAAAACAGCCTTATTTATTGATAAGCCAGCGACCCACAGTGCTCACCTTGAAGTTCTCCTCCTCATAGAGACCGGAGCAGGACTCTGAGAACGGAGCGCTCTCCAAGAGTGGTTCTGCAAAGCTGGAAAGAACTTCATCAAAATTCCTGCAAAAGAAAAAAAAAAAACACATCAACATGCAATTACTTATTTTCACTTTGATCTACATATCTTTTCCATCAATAATCAAGAGAGAAAGTTTAAAGTGACCTTTTGAAGTCGTCAAAACACTGGAGAGCAACCATGGCGCCCATTCGCTGGCAGGGTGGAGACCAGGCTCCCTCCATGAAGAGCTCACTGCTCTGCCGCCTCATTCCCCCATTCACTGGCACAGGAACCCTGAAAATGAGACACACACAGACAATGACAGCAAGACAGGACCACTGAATGATCACATAGAGATGGTTTGCTTTAGAAAAAAAACACTCAACAGCCAAAAGTATGAATATTCGTACAAAGAGCATTAAAGCAAATCTACTTAACAAAAAGAATGACCACCCTCATATCCCATTTTAATTACATACATTTAATAGGTACATTTCATGTATTGAATTAAAAGGGATTATGAATTGTTGTTATCAAGAGCAATTGTTACGATATCTGACTGAGAGTTGCAAACCAACAATCAAAATTTGATGCTGGGGAATTCAGGCTCCCCATTCGGCAGCAGTCAACAGGCTTGAAGTTTTTAAGAGGAACATGGAATAAATAAAAGTTGAGCATCTCAAAAAGCTCAGTATTGCTTTACAAGTTGAGAGAAGCAGAAGCTCAGCTAAAAAGCAAATAAAGAAGGACTTGTTAGAGGAGTCCAAAAGCAAATGTGTCTGGTTTCACAGTACAGAAGGGGAAAAACAGCAACACAGTGCATTCGACATGCATTGCTGTGAGACATACACATGATCAGTTGGTGTGGCTTGTTGGGAGGAGCTGTACTCTACCTGTTCAGAGTAGGGCTGCTCCCTCTGAAATAAGATGATTGACAGGTGAATATCAGCAGTGGATGATCAAGCTGTACCTCTACGTCATAGGTATTATGGTTAGATTAAGGCTCTTTACAAGACGCTGTGCACATGCACATTAATGTTCAGTGGGTAAAACCATTCTGCATTCATAGTTAGCCATAAGCAGTTACAGCAGCAGTTTATCAATTTATCTTTATTGATTCATCAGGCCAGTGTTATAGAGAAGACTGGTTAGGGCTGGAGGACACTTAAAGCATGTTTAGTACGTTCTGGATTTCTGAAAAGTCTGTTTATTTGGTTTCATGAAATCCTGATTGATCAGTGAAAGCCAGAACAGAGAAACAACATCACAGCCTCTGATGCTGTGTTGAGACAATATCTGTCACATTTTGGAAGTGGTAGTGATTCACCAGTAATTCAATAATTAGACCACAATGTGTTTTTCATCTGTGGCTGGTGAGCCTTTGCAGCGTAGTTTAGTGAAGGAAACGTGTTACCTGTTCGGATGTGATGACGGCAGCATGAACTGGAAGTCTACAGCGCACGTTCCATCCTGCAGCTGGTGATGCTGAATGCTGTTTAGCTCATAGGCAATGTAAGCTCTGCGCACATACACCTGAAAGTCAACAGGGAACAAGTCATTATCACTAATAAGTTTCTAATAAGAAACACAAATGTATAAGAAAGAAACTCCTTAGTGTGAACCTGCTGACTGTACCTCCAAGGCAGCCATGCAGACAACTTGATTGGCGTGATAGAAGAAATTGGGCAAAACATCAAAAATGGAAGTTTCAGAGAGAATGAGTTTCTGTGCAAAAGAAAAACATTCATTTGATATTCCAGCCGCTAACAATTGATGATTACAATGAAATGTCTCCACACAAGGCTAACCTTCAAGTTTTCTGGACAAAACTGGTGGCCGTACATGTCAATGGCTGACAGGAAGATGGACTCCACCTGGTTGTGCCTCAGTTCGTATGATGGTAAATGGGAGGCAATCAAGACCTGTGACACATTGACAAATATAATATCAAGTCTACACAGATGTAATAACTTGATGGCAAAAAAGCGTGCATCATTTCTTGAAATTTGAATGACGGTCTCTTGAGGTGTCCTGTCTGCCAGATTACTTTGATTAAACAATGTATTCTTGTTTAACTGAGGTGCAGGCAGTCTTAGATGTTACCTGTCTGGCTCTCAAGGCCACCTTTGAGTTCTCCATCTTGCTGAGCTGCGTGAGCTCGTTCAGAATGGCCATCAGCTCGTCTGCTAGCGTGGAATCTCTTCCACACAGTTGGTCCTACACGGTGCACAAAGTGTCTTTCACTAAAACTTAAGTGTTGGAGGATTGTTTAATTTATGCATGCCAGTGCTGAGGTTGATGAACACCTTACTATGAGCATTGTGACTAGGACGTTCTTCTTGGAGACCTGGGCATGAGAGAAGATGTACTCCAGCACAGGACTCATGTCGGGTTTGTGCTGCTCTCTCAGGTTGATAACACACTTGTCATAGTGAGCTGTTTGTGAGAGCAAGATTAAAATTATGTTAGTTATGACAAACAAACCACAGTTAAGATGAAAGAAAATGAAAAAGTTTAGTGTATTAATGTCACCTTGTTGAAACTGCATCTCTACTTGCAGGTAACGCTTCAGCAAATCGAGAACCACAGACTTCATATAACCACGAATACCACTGCGGTACCTGGACCAGACATATTCAATACCAATATCATTCTATATGTTATGTATTACTGCTGTACAATGTGCATCTGATGAAAAAGACAAAAACTAACCTCTGTACCAGCTGAACAATACTCTGAGTGTTCATGAAGAAGACCTCTCGGTCAGCCTTCCTCTGTAGGGTTGCAGCATGGCTGTCTAGAACATTTGCAATCTGGAATAAACGAAGGTAAACATCATCATATTATCTTAACAACAAAGGTACAACCTCAACCAGCAGTATGTCACCGAGCATCTCTCACCCTTTGGCTAGGGAACTGGCAGAGGACAGAGGTGATGTTGCTCGCGTACTGGGCCATGACTTTACGGATATCTTTCTCCACACCAGGAGGAATGCGACCCGCCACACTCGTCATGATCTCCTGGAGTTCCAACAGCGGCAGCGAGGGGTCCCTTAAAGTCTTCATCAGGGTAGCCACCCACTGTTTCAGCTGCAGGCATGAACATGCACATATAATTAATGAAACGGATGGTTTAATTTAAGAATCTGTAGTGGCAGAAAAGCTGCTATGTACCTTGCTGCTGAAGTAGGGCTCTTCAAGGCAGTAGCCAGCCATGACTTTACCCAAGTTTTCCAGCACGCTGTGAAACACCTGGTGAAGCTTTTCCCCAACAATGGGCAGTGGTTGCTGGGGTGGCAGTATGGCCGTGTTCAGCTCCACCTACGACAGGAGGCGAAAGCAGGAAAGGACAGATTCCATTGTTATCTGCAATTAACAGCAAAAACTGTTAAAACAAGTGACGCTGATGACAGAATTATTAGTTTACCAACCTGAGCTTAAACAACCAACTTGTAATATAATATTTTAATGAGTAAATCTGGACAAACTCAGGCCAAAATGGCTCTTTTGATACTTTTTTAGCCAAGACCTGAACATCAGAATAATGTTATAAAGTGGTATAAATTATAAGGCACAATTAAGAGAGCAATTTAGGCACTGTAAGTTGTGATTTTTCATTCACTTACTCGGTGTATACTGCTGGGGTCATCCAGGTCTATATGTGCCACCACACAGCCAGGCTCCAGAACTGCTCCAGGTCTCTTGACAAAGTGGATACAACCAGACTGCTGCACAGTCAAAGTCATCACCATCTTCATCACCTGAAACCACGACACAAACAAGCAGTCAATAAAAATACAAAAAGACAGAAATAAATTTGACCAAAAAAATCTGTCACATTCACCTCAATCTCTGCATATGTCTCTCCTGCACACATGTGACATCCATCCTCAATCATGTACTGCAGCAGTTTGCCAGCAGAGGGCGACCTTAGCACCGTGGGATCCTTCTCCTTCTCAAATACACAAGTCTTGTTGCCAACAGTGATGCGGTAGCTGTGGGGATGAAGTAATTCGGAAAGAATGAGTAAAACAAACAAAACAAGCAATCAGATAAATCCAGACGTGCAGATTCAAGAGCTCTTGCCTGTCCACTTCCTCCTTCATGTAGGTGGTGTGGCTGCTGCCGTCATAGGACAGCAAGAGGCCCCCATCACTCAGCCTGTGGACATCTATCTCAATGTTGGAGCCGTTCATCATGGTGACATAAGTTGTTGGGGATTGGCGAGCCACCTGCAGGCGGCAGTGGTGATAATTTATTGATTAAAAAAAGATAAGAGATTGAGTCAAACAAGAAAGTGAAAGGAATGAAGCAGATACCTTGAGGCAGAACTTGACTCCTTCATATATGAGGTCCACATTGACAGAGTTGACGAGGCTGGCTGCAGGCAGTACTTGGCCTCTACAGATGCAGCACATTATGTTTTTATAAGTCAATTATATAAACATAAAGTACAAATTATAGTGAGACATTAATAAGAATAAGTGTCTACTGACCTTTCCAGTGAATGTAGGTAGTCAGACATGCTCTTTCGGAAGCTCGCATCAGCAACATGCAAAGCCCCACAAACAACACCCAGCATGGTATCTGGTCTCTCCGCCTGTAGGAAGAGCACGTGGCTTCATGAAACAAAGAAACTACACACCACCAAGTACCTAAGCGTGTAATGATTTATAAGGTCTTCAGCCTCCTACCTGCACTTTCTCTGCAATGAGATGATCCAGCCAGCCAGTGTCGATGTCATTGTTTCGGAAGCTTTCTGTCTCTAGTATCTTAATGAGGTATTCAACCGTGGTCCTGAAGTCACCTCTGATGGACAGCTCCTTCATAGCCACCACCATGTTCCTGAAGCACACAGCAAATATGACACCTGATAACCACATGTATCCTATGAGATTTAGATTTTTTTATGTTTTCCTATTATTATATTATACATTCTACATTATTATAGAATTCAACCTACATTTGCTACAAAGTAATTACATTAGCTGTAAAGGTATACTGCATTGTCTTCTAAGATTTTATTATATAATTGGCAGGTTATTGCATTTTCCACACTGTTTTATTACATCATGGACAATTACAACATTAGGGCAGATATTGCGTTACTGGCTGTCTGAGATCAGATATCACCGCATACTACAAAAATAAATAAATAAATAAATAAAAGGCTTACGAAATGGCTTCTTCACGGTTCTCACCCCAGGAGAAACAGTGTCCAAACTGGGAGTCTGCAAATTCATGCAGGCCACCAGTTGCTCCCACGCTGAAATAACCCCAGACGTTTTTACTGCTGCGGAAGTTCAGCTCCTGCACGGTGCCAGAACTGGGCTTGAACCCCTGTGAGGGAGAACAAGGACGACAATTCAGTGGTGCAATCAAAAGTACGTAACAAAGCGGTGAGTTTTGAGTGTTAATGAAACCGAGCTCTACCTCATCAGGGTTCTCACTGGTGATCCGAACAGCTATGACGTGTCCTCTTGGACTTGGCATGCAGTCTGGAGTCTCAAAGTTAATGATGGTGTCACCCCACGGAGTTTCTCCATAAAGCAAGCGGATGTCCTTAATTCTATGAAGGGGGATGCCCATCGCAATCTATCAGAGATGAAACACAGAGTTAAAAAGAAAGGTTGGATCTCTGGCTGTAGTCTCATCTGTGGTATAATTCCTCTTCTTCTTCGTGTCCACTGACAGAGGTTTACCTGAAGCTGGGCAGCTGGCAGGTTTACATCTCCAATCATCTCTGTACAGGGATGTTCCACCTGCAGGCGAGGATTCAGCTCAAGGAAATGGAAACTTCCGTCTTCGGAGAAGAGATATTCCACAGTACCTGCACTCACGTAGCCCACCATCTTGGCCAGCCGCACAGCATACTGGGCCAGAAAGAGGAGACAAAATGTAAAGTCTCCACCAGAGATAATTAGTGTGGAAAAATAAATGCATGCAGTGGCATAAACTGACCCGTTCCATTTGCTCGGATGTTGAGGGAGCAGCTATGGTGGCAGGAGCCTCCTCTATGATCTTCTGGTGCCTTCTCTGGATGGAGCAGTCTCGTCCGAACAGAGAGATGGCATTTCCATACTCATCAGCCAGTATCTGAACCTCAAGGTGCCTTGCATGCTGAGCCAGCTGCATGATGAAGATAGGTGAACCGGGTACCTCTGTCTGAACCTGCACTCCAAAAAACCCCCCAAAAAAACATGTTAGCTGCAAGAATGACATCAAATTCAACTGTATAAAGTGGGGTCTAAATCACAGAGAAATTAAGCATTTGGCTGTAAAATGTAATAACACAAACCTGTCTAAAGAAACTTGGAAAATCCTCTGAACTTTCTACTTTCCGGATACCCTTTCCACCTCCACCCTCAGAGGCCTTGATAACAACCGGATAACCAATTCTCTCAGCCCCCTGCAGAGAAACATTACATAAAATATAACTTAGCAAAAGGTATACGCTTGAAGGGAAATTATTATTTAATGATTTGCTAAATATGCTTACTGCCAGCCCATCATCTACATCCTGAACACAGCCCTTTGTGTAGACCTCTTGAGGAACACTGATTACATTGCCCAGTGTCTGGTCCTCCTCTGGCCAGCCCACTCTCAGACCTGGAGCACCGTGACACACAAGGACAGAACATAAAAACCCTGTATTCACTCTATATAGGTGCACAAATATGAACCACACCACAGGGTCTATAAGTATATTCTGTGTCTTCAGTACAGTTTGTGTTACTCTACATTTTGAGAACTGAGACACAGCGTGGGAGGTAAAGCATCACCTGATCCGCTCCATGGTAGTGTGGGAATGTCAGCACTCTGAGCCACAATGGAAGAAGCCACCTTATCCCCTAGAGCCCACATGGCCTTACTGGACGGCCCTGAGAGAAATACAGTCAATTAACAATGAGATCTGACACAGGTACGAATAAACCAACTAAAAGTAATGTGAACGTTCTGTGGTTTCAAACTGGATTTTACCTAAGAAGGATATTCCTGCTTTGTTCAACAGCTCGGGCAGTTTGGGATTTTCTGAGGCGTGACCCCAACCAGCCCACACAGCCTGTTAATAGTGATGCACACAGACATTTAATCATTTTTTTATTAACAGGTAGACAAGGTCAAAGAGGAAGAGGTTTAACATAAATGAGGAAGAGTACCTGCACAGGGATTCTTTTAGCAATGTCCACTATCAGCTCTACGTTGGCGTAGTTGTTATTGTTGGACCCACCAGGTACAGGCACGTAATGATCTGCCATTTTAATGTATTCTATAGGGGAAAAGAGCAACATATAACAATTGATAGTTTATTTAGTATAGGCATTCAGGGAATCACTTTCTATGGAACTATTGAACAAACAGCTAACTATCAGCTAGGATACAATTGCCTCTCACTCTCTCTCAGATAACTGCTTGGTGATAACTGCCGGGTAATAAAACATGATAAGTATCAAGTTCACAATGACCTGCATTAGCTTTCAAGTCTTCAGGGGTTACCATGACCACAAAACGGATGGTCCTTTCATTGCGAAACATTTCATAGGACCAGCGACGGATAGAGCGCATACATTTGACTGCGGCTATCCCGTTGTTAGCAATCAGCACCTGTAACAGAAACCGAAATCACGTGTCGCCTTAAGAAAGACAGAAATTGGAAAATGCTGCAATGTCATTAAGCAGCAAAGACTCAAAAACACAGGAAGGACTTTCATTCTTACTTTTTCGATGACACGGTTGCCACCAAATCGGGTGACAAACTCAGCAGGAGAGGCCACAGTGAAGTCCCTCTGCAGATCCATCTTTCTGTGTTCACGCCCTTTTTTCACCAAGTGAAGACCGGACATGCTAGGCCTGCAGTGGAAAGCTCATGGTTAGCTGTCTTGGTGGTAAACAGCTACACAACAGTGTGAGTCAGGGACTGAGACCAAACTACATACCCACAACAAGGGAACAACAGCAGTGAAAATCAAAAGCCAAAGTCAAAGTTCAGTCTCCCTCCCCAACAGGAAAAGACAGGCTGTGGACCATTTATTTTTCTGACCTTATCTTCAAAATGACACTTAACCACAGCTCTTCAGAGAAAACGATTCACAGAAAAGTGCAATCTCACCTAACTATCAACTACAGTAGTAGTAATAATTGATAAAACATATATACAAAAATATTGGTCTAATTGGATAACTATATTCATGAAGCACTATCAGGTACTTTCTACACAGTAGTCAGTGATTAATAATTATTGATAGAGTTCACTGGAGTCTTCAAGTCTTTCCTTACTCCATTAACCAATAATGCAGGATCCATGAACAATGAAATGTGCCACTTTCTGGCTGTCAAAGTCAATGTAATCATCTAGACATAAAAAAATATAAGAAAAACAGCTAAATCATTTGGCAAGTTTGATTTTAGAATCACAAGCTCCATTTTTACGTTACAAACGTGGATCATCTCATCTGGTTTACTGTTAGACTACAGATTCTTGCAAGATTAAAAAGGGTAGTTAAGTTATTAAATGCGAAAGTAGTCAAATTTAGTAATAAAATTTGTATTGTTTGAAATCCTTTATAATGTAACCATTATTACAACACACAGAATAAGATACATTTCGAACACTGTTTACATTTCGACACCAAAGCAACTTTTCCATGTTTTGCAAGACACAATTTGAATAAATATTGCAATAATCTTACGTGTACCATGATTATCAGCTGGCTCATGCTTTGTTCATTCCAAAGTCTCTTCATAGATATTCTGATACCACTGAGAAACACCTGTGTTGCATCAGTGAGCTATATTGTGGAGTCAGAGTGCAATTCTGTCTGAGCGGATATGAACTTTAAACTTAACTACTGTGTTGTACTTTTCACTCAGGAAATACAGATTGCAACTGTTATTGAGCTAGTTTTTGATAACCTTTTCCAGCTCTGTGTCATGCACACTCCACTTTCTGATCTTTCTCCAGGACATGAGGGCAGGATTTAATTTAACTAGACACGTACTTTACTGAACAAACAACGAGTATCTATTCATAAACATGACTTAGGGACTAAGAAGAGTATATCTTGTGCTAAAACATGTTAGCTTATTACTGCACTGCCTAAAAATTACGATGTTATTCTGCTCTGTTTTACACTTCCCCCTTCTAGAGGGAACACGTCGGAGTGTGTTTTTATTTCCTCAGACTTATGTGTGCCAAGACAAGCTATGTTCAGTTATATAACTACAGTATGGCCACACGAAAGATCCTTCCTGCTCAGAAACATATCTGCAGAAGTTGCTACAGCATCTATTTTACTTTTGCACCAACTAATTATGCATGTTTTCATTATTTCTGCTGCTGTGACATAAAGCATGTGATAGCTATCCACATAATAAACACTGCAGCAAACTATCAAATTACAAAGAACGCTATCCAACTTTTAATGGCACGTACCTTTGGAGATATGGGAACAAGCAGTTTCCCTCCATTGTACAGCCTTTACTATGTGGCATACCTCAGTAGTGAAACTAGATTTTGAAACCTAAGACCAAAACAAAGAGACCTCTATAAAATGCTTCCTCTCAGGCGCTTCCTTGCTCCTCCCCTCCCACATTTGCAGTAAGATCTATCTACAGATCCCCTGTGACAGATCACACACTGCTCCTTAAAAATATGCACAGGGGCAAGGCCAACACCAGGACAAAAGTGTTCATTCTACTTCATTTATAAAAGAAAGCAACTAGTATACAGGCACAATCTGCAGCCAAAGTTCTTCAACATGAAAAGAAACAATCATGTACACGCATACAAATAGATTTATTTTCCATTAAACATTTTGCATCTTCTCCTGCTGCAAAACTATTCCTCTGAACAGCAGGAAGATGCTTCTGAAGTTGAGATTCAGGAGAGGAAAGTCTCTTACCTTTCTCCCCTTCATGATGCTTCCCACGTCCTGCTAGCAATCATACTGTTGCTTGATGCATTCGGTTAAGTCAATCCCACTACGCATGTCAAGTTGAACATGTAGCTGTGTGCACCAAACAACCCCTCTGACCCACGATCATATCATGCTGGGTATAAAAATAACTCTCCACTATGCAGACTGTAAAAAAAAAAAAAAGTTCAAACAAAAAATTTGTGGAGGATTTAAAAGTGTTTTTGTTCGCTGCTGTTGTGACCTAGAGTCACACCACAGTTTTCAAAGTCACTGGCTCAGGCTCTTGTTCCAAGAATAGAGCCAGGGTGTTTGGCATGTGACAATAACACAGGTCAACTCCATGCAGTCGGGTGATAACACGCAGCTTGTAGAGACAGGGCACAAACATTTTGAGCAAACACATCCTCTGCCAGACCTAAAAAAACAACCCAGTTCATATTAGTCCCTCAAACCAATATCTGGCGTGAGTGAGATGCTTCCATGCTTGTGTCACATGCCAGAGTTACAACTTCCAGACAAGGCTTTTCACCTGTGTGTAGTCACATGATGGAGTGATGAAAACACACCTGACCCTAGACTTTAAATTCACTTAAATAGAATAAAGGTCTTACTTGATGCCTGAGGAGCTGGACTGTGGCCCTGCAGAGGGCGCCTGCTGAGGAGAAGATCTGGGGGGGTAGATCGGTGGCTGAGATGCACCGCTTGGAGGTTTGGCGACCAGAGGTTCCTCGTCTGAAGAGTTATCCTCTGATGCTCCGAGAATGAACTTGAGGCGCTCCCTTGCCTCAGGCCCTGAGCTGAGCATTGGCACTTTGGTTTTGGAAGGTTTCTGGGTGGTCTGTGGCAATGATGACATTTCTGATTTTACCTCAGAGCAGGACACCTGCAGAGCCTCAGTGTCCACTGCTTTGACTTCAAGACCCGCAGAGGCACTCTTATCCTCATTGTGGGTTGAGGTAGTAGGAACTGTTGACAGGGAATGTTCGCCTGGATGAGGGGATTGTGTAGCGGGCACGTCCTCCTCGGCTGCAGGCGGACCACAGCCAGACGGAGATTCCTCTCCTTTCACGGGCATTGCTACTGTCTTTGTACTAATCATCCACAGTACCAACAATATCCATAGGATTAATCCCAAAACTGCAAATGGGAGCATTCACAGACATCCTCCTGAGACTGCAACAAGAACAAAGTGAACATTATAATTCATTCAAAAGATGACAGTAAAAAAAATCATCATAGGATATCTCTTTAACACCACATAATAATAACTTCTGTGGTATTAAAATGGAGTATTGATTAATTGATAAATCTGATATATATTATATTATATTATATAACAGTGACACCATTACATACTTTGTCCACCATGGAGAACTGACAAGTGTATTTTTCAACTGTAAAATGTCTCACTCAATACATATTTTGTCAAAATTCCTTAATAACCAGATGTTGTTTGGATGTGTGTTCATGTTAAGTGTTTATGTAAAAAATGAACTACCTGCCAATATATAATTGGCAATTGCCAATTGCAATGTAGCCTTGCTGTCTGGGCACTATTCTAGTCTGAAGACATTTCTCTTGAGCTGATCAGAGGTCGGAAGCCCTCTCAGGACAGAGGCATGCTGGGTAATTTGAGATGTGGGCTAGGCTTAACTTCAAAAGACAGAGAGAAAACAAGTAGAAAGACTTACTTTCATACCAGCTCAACCCTTACAAAACAAAGCTATACTGCTACTTGCTTTTGCTATTATGTAAATCAATTAAAATCATATTATGAGCAATCATTAAAATCTACATAATCATATGCACTCTCTTCTTTACTTTAGAGTCATATAAATCAATAAATCAACAGATGTATGCAGTTTACTATGCCAGCAGGGCCTGGCAGGCTACATGTCCCAGACAGTGTCTGGTAAACATGCCATCTGTGACAGCTGACATGAGAGCCAACTGTTGGCTAAAGGTCAACACTGAGGGAATGAAGGGTGAGGAGGAGGAGGAGGAGGAGGAGGAGGAGGAAGAAGAGGCACACATATCCACACAAACAGCATTCATGAGCATCTGAAAGCACCAAAATAAAGAAATGAAGCATATGATATGTAATCCATGCGAAACAAACATGGATTCCTCGTGTCAGTCAAAGTCTTTATTTCAAATTAAAATTAAGTATATATTAATATGCAGTCCATGTGAAAGAGGCATTCAACACAGAGACAAGGAGGCACTTGTCCTCTGGAAACACTTTGACATTGACAGAAACAAAGAAAAGGCTGAGTCGTCACTTTTCAGATGAAGCACAATATTTAAGAGGATTTCATTATAATAAAAATGTTCACAATTTTTCATTGCATGTGTCATATTTTTTAAAAAGCAGTTCCTAAGTTTCTTTTAGAAGCCATCAGTATTTCCAGTACTGACAATTTACATTCACGTTAGTTATTCCACTAAATGATAAAAGTGTGATAGTGTGTTGACTTTAGCTCCATGCTGACCTCAACCGACTGTCAAATGTACACAAAATGTACACAGACTAAACATGGCTTACCAACTGCAAACTGAACCACTGCCACTGTTGTTTTCTCACCAAAGAAGTTATCAACTTAAGTGACAGAAAAAAAGACTTAAAGTAGTTAAAACAAGCAAGTCTATTCTGACCTATTTATACCCAACAGGAAAATGTACCTGCCAGTGAGATACATCTAAGGTTTGAATAGTTAAAAAGCTTGTAAAAGATGTATTTAATTGTAAAAACATGTCATTTAAACTCACCACTACAGATAATGGACTCAGTCATTGTTGTTGTTGTTGTTGCTGCTGCAGTAACGTTAAAACCAGGCTAACGAGCTAGCTGACAGTCAGACCACCGATTACTTTTCATAACATTACATGAATTAAACTACTTTCTTCACTGTCTTTTTATCTCCACCGAGACTCAAACTCCGCCCAAGGTGAACCGCACCGCTGTTCCTGGTTTTATTTTAATAGTTTTTATGACAGCAGCAGTAAATGTCAGAGCCACCCACCACCAGTCTAATACTCCTCTCAGCCCCCCACGACACCTCCTCCTCGCTGGGATAGTAAACATGTAAGGGGGGGTGGGGGGGGTGGGGGGAGGCGTTCAAGCTCCTCCCAGGAAGGAGGAAAAGCTCCGAAGATCGTGTATGCATAAGATGTTTCAATCTGTGATTAAAAACGTGGCTAAAACGCAGTAAACAACAACAGTCTTTAAAAGTAGGCGGCCACTGAGACTTCTGCTGCGTTCAAGTAAAATGGGATGAATGAGGGAATGCAAAGATTCCCATGGTTGTAGCTTGCGGGTGTTCACGTTACCGTACAATTCAAGACAATTGTTTGACTCCGGAGTGCATTATCAATATAGCAATATGCCCATTAAATTTTCCTCTAATTTCCTTGAACAATAGACTTTGGCTGTTATGATGTGCGTCCATATTTGTTTGCCTTTTCAGGCACTAACATATTATGTGTGCTGCAATTATCCATATGGTAGTTATCATTAGTACCAGTTTCTGATCATTCATGTCAGCATCAAGGTCATATTTATGACTGGGACATTTTTTGTGAAAACTCTGATATATTTAACTTAACGCTTAGTAATACAGAAGGGCCTAAAAAGGAAAACAAACATTGATGCTTATGTTTGCCGAAATCAAAATTGAAAGTATATATTGCTATATTGTCTATGCACAGTATTTTTAACCCTCACACGACCAGCTCTGCAATCATACTGTACAACTGTCTTGAGTTGTCTGATGATATGACGTTCACAATGAGTAGACTGTATAAAGATGGACGACATGACAGCTCCCCAAAAGTGAAGCCAAACTCATTGGCTGCTTGAGGTACATTTCTGTCATGTGAGAAAGTCCCAAATCTGTTCAGTGTTTTGTGACAGGCCGGGGCAGGCCATACAGGCACCAAAGGATTTCCAGTGCAGGTCATGACTGTGAATTAAACTTATACAGGAGCTGCATTTGGACCATACATTTGTTTCAGGTAGTGCAGAGTTGTTGTTGATTTCAGAACAAGCAGGGCCTCAGGTATTTGACGCCTATAACTCCATTGTTGATGTCTGTCTGCTTCTCTCACAGGCCGCAGCAGTGACTGTACGACATCTTGTATCCAACTCCCCCCCTGAACCGGTACGCCATGACAGAAGGCCGAGCCCCCTCCAGCCGGCCCCGCAGAGATGTTCAGCCCGCACACAATTCATAATCTCAACTTGTGAACATGGGAATCTTTCCCATCTCTACTATCTATGCCATGTGACATGAATGCAGCATCCAAGTCGCATATCTTGGAGCTTTAAAAAAATTACGACTTGGATATTGATGTGAACAATATCTAAATGTCGGACCCTGGTAATTACAGTAAGTGCCATACAGTGGTGGAAAGTAAGTACAATTACAAGTGCTGTTGAGGAACTTATACTTTACTTGAGTGGTTCCATGTTATGCTCATTTTGTACTTCAACTCCACTAGGCTACAATTCAGAGAGAAATATTTTTGTCAAATATAATCGTCACAGGGGACATTATACTGCAGAACGAGTAGCTACTTTTACTCTTGATACTTTAAGTACATAATAATATAATAATGCTGATAATACGTATGTACTTTTACTTAAGTGAGTTTTTGAATGCAGGACTTTGTAGGGAAGTCAAGGAGCTGAATACTTCTGCCACCACTGGTCCTATGTGGCTTGAACGCAGCATTTACGTGCCGTAGTGGTTAACGTCCTCACAGACCGGGCAGCGGTGCAGAAATGTTTGATTTGAGTGATTCAGCTTTTCAATACACGATCTTCGTTCTTCCTCCTTGCAGCGCTGCTCTCGCGGGAACAGCAGGAACGCGCCAAAATAAGAAAACACAAGCCGGGTCAGGGACAGTGACAGAGAAAACTGGAGGACAAACCGTTGAAATAATTTCAAAATCTGTTTCAAATGCGGCTTTACTGACAAACTTATAAAAACAGAGCGGAAGTTGTATGTATTTCTCCATGTTGTAGCCGGCAGACGACGATAGAAGATGGTTCTGCAAAACAGTAGAAGGTTCAAGTCGGACCGAGGACAAAGTGGAGATCAGGAAAACCAGTGAGTTGTTTCACCTCACAGACAAACTAGATGACAAACAGACGGCTACAATATACTGTAAATGACACTTGTTAAGCGGGTTAGTAGATGACAGAAGGAAACCATGAACTTAATGTCGCTGTTATGTGTGTTTGAACCAGGGACGATGGATCCTCCATGTCGGCCCTCAAGCGGCTGGAGCGCAGCCAGTTCACCGACGAGATGGACGCCCGCTTCGGGTTCGACAGGATGAAGGAGCCGGGGGAGAAAACAGGCTGGCTGATCAACATGCATCCTGTAGGTCTGCACGGTGTCATGTTTGAGCTTTTCTCGGTCTCAAGGAGAAAATAAATGTGACACTTCATATGCTCGTTTTCTACTTCCAGACAGAGATCCTGGATGAGGACAAGAGGATGATCAGTGCTGTGGACTATTATTTCATACAGGAGGATGGAAGCAGGTTTAAGGTGTGTTGGGGCCCAGTGCTGTGAGACAACTGATTCAAACTGGTTACCAGCTTTACGCACTGGGTCCTGGACAGTAATTATGTAATAACACACTTTGCTCCACTGCTCTAACATATCCCCCCCCCCATATCTATTCTGTCTATAGGTGGCCCTCCCCTTTAAGCCATATTTTTACATCGCCACTAAAAAGGTAAGTCAGTGTCAGTCATTTGGATCTTCTGCCTTTTAAACATGTTCAAAAACCTTTAAGACAACTTTATTTCCAGAACTGCGAGAGAGAAGTTATCTCATACTTGTCGAAGAAGTTCCAAGGAAAGGTGGCAAAGCTTGAAATTGTGCCAAAAGAGGACCTAGACCTGGTGAGAGTTTTGTTTTTAGCTTCCTTTGACAGCATTAGAGTGCATGAAAGTGTTTAATATTCTATAACTAAAATAAAAGACACAACTCAACACATTATTTTACTATTTGAGCGACAGTATATGGTGGTATTGGCCATTGTGTGGTCAGAAAACTTCACGTCAACAACACTAAACATGTTGCACTATGTTGGCTCTCCCCAGCCGAACCATCTAGTTGGACTGAAGAGAAGCTACATCAAGCTGTCATTCAACACCGTGGACGACCTCATCAAGGTCAAGCGTGAGATCTCTCCGGCGGTACGCAAGAACAGAGAGAGGGAGCAGTCCAACGACACCTACACCTCCATGTTATCAAGGTACCACCAATCCCATTTGTCTCTAATAAGGTTTATTTCCAGTTTTACATTCATCCGTTGACACCTTTGTTGTTTTTTACAGCGCCTTATCTGGTGGCAATGTGACCTCAGCAGATGAAGACGGGATGTCAAAGAGTATTTCAGACCAGTTAGACAACATAGTGGACATGAGAGAGTACGATGTGCCCTATCATGTGCGATTGTCCATCGACCTCAAGATCCACGTGGTAAAGATGGATTTCTGTCCCAATGTTTATAAATCCTCGAAGATACACGTGTTTGCTGCTCTAATCTTTACTGTCTTTATCTCTCAGGCTCACTGGTATAATGTTCGATACAGAGGCAGCGCTTACACACCAGAGATTGTACGGAGAGATGATCTTGTGGAGCGACCGGTACGAGGATTTTATTAATTGTGTTGCAACATGGTCATTTATTCAGGCTCATGTTTGACTTCAGTGAAGCATTGTTTCTTGTTCTTTTTAGGACCCTGTTGTTTTGGCCTTCGACATAGAGACCACCAAGCTCCCGCTGAAATTTCCGGACGCAGAGACGGATCAGATTATGATGATTTCCTACATGATCGACGGACAGGTGAGTTGTATTTCCTTCACAAGCTTATAATGTGTATCATTCTGTTATTAATATTTGAGTCAGTTTTACTAACTTATTGTTTCCTTTTTAAAGGGGTTTCTAATCACAAACAGAGAGATTGTCTCTGAGGACATTGAAGATTTTGAGTTCACTCCCAAACCTGAGTATGAAGGGCCTTTCACTGTTTTCAACGAGGATGATGAGGTGCATAGATGCATAATACTAGATTTACGACAGTGTAAATAAAAAGTGAAGCGTTTGACAATATTTTTCAGTGTAAAAATGTAATGCTCTGTGGTTGCATTTGTGTAATAACATGTGGTAACCTGACTTTGGCTGCAGGCGGCCCTCATTCAGAGGTGGTTCGATCACGTTCAAGAAACCAAGCCAAATATCTTTGTGACCTACAATGGAGACTTCTTTGACTGGTGAGCTGTTGCTATTTTTATAAAAATGACTACATTCATTACTCATATACTATGATCAATCAATCAGTCAAACTTTATTTGTATAGCACCTTTCATACATGTTAATGCAGTTCAAAGTGCTTCACAGATGGTAAGATAATAAGACAGAACAAGTGTAGACCGTAAAAACAACAACAATTTAAGAATTTGAGACCAATGCACGCAAAAATGTAATAAAATAGATTTAATTGCTATAATAAAATAAATAAATAAAAACAATAGCAATGAAAAAATAAGAAAATAAATAGTTAAATAAAAGCTAGACTAAAAACTAGATAAAATAGATTAAAAGGACAAAATCGATCAGATAAACAAAAGATAGTATTATTAATAATAAAAAACATAAAATTAAAATGGAATAAGATTGTACTGCATAAATACATTAAAGTAGTTGAATAAAATATAGTCGGCCAGGCTTTTAAGTCCAAGGGAATTTACTGTTGCGACCTGTTTCGCTCTCTGAGCTTTAGAACCTACGACTAAAATTTCAGTTTTATCCTGGTTGAGCTGTAAAACGTTTTGTGACATACAAACATTAATATCTAAAATACATTTAAAAAGGGAATCAATTGGTCCTGTGTCATCACAGGTGTTTACCTTTCACCTCTCTCACTTTGTTTCCACTCTCTCAAGGCCCTTTATTGAGACTCGGGCTGCCCTCCATGGATTGAGCATGCACAGGGAGATTGGTTTCCAGAAGGATAACCAGGGAGAGTACAAGTCCAGTCAAGCCATCCACATGGACTGCTTAAGGTTTGCACACCTCTGATACTGTTAAAACGATACTGGTGTGGTTTACGTAAACATACACTTAGGGATTAGGGTTAATTTTAGATTTATTAATTAATTTTTAACACTGCCCTCCCAACCTGTTTCTCCTCTGTGTCAGGTGGGTAAAGAGAGACAGCTACCTGCCGGTGGGGAGTCATAACCTGAAGGCAGCAGCGAAGGCTAAATTGGGCTATGACCCCGTGGAGCTGGATCCAGAGGAGATGTGCCGCATGGCAACTGAGGAGCCGCAGGTACAGAAATGGTCTTCAGTTTTCACAGTTCTGAAAATAAAGAATACAGTTGTATTGAATGAGTGATTGCAATTCCGTTGACTTTTTCTTTCCTCTACCTTTCTGTTAGACTTTGGCCACCTACTCTGTGTCAGATGCTGTGGCCACGTATTACCTGTACATGAAATACGTTCACCCCTTCATCTTCGCTCTGTGCACCATCATCCCCATGGAGCCTGATGAGGTATGTCGATTCTGTGCGTTTGTAAAAGAAGACTGAAATCACACAAATATGACCTGCTTTTTGATCATTATTCATGTTTTTACTTGCGTTGTCCATCTGTTACCAGGTGCTGCGTAAAGGTTCTGGGACTCTGTGTGAAGCTCTGCTCATGGTGCAGGCCTTCCACGCAAACATCGTCTTCCCCAACAAGCAAGAGCAGGTCTTCAACAAACTGACGAACGACGGCCACGTCATGGACTCTGAGACGTACGTGGGTGGCCACGTGGAGGCGCTGGAGTCAGGAGTGTTCCGCAGCGACATCCCCTGCCGTTTCAAAATGGTACAGTTCAACTTACAGCTGGTTCTTTGCTTCACTACCTGCTGTATGCTTCTGGCTTTAGACAGTTTGGTCTGGTGTGTTGACAGAACCCAGCTGCATTTGACTTCCTGATGCAAAGAGTTGAGAGAACGATGCACCATGCCATCGAGGAAGAGGAGAAAATCCCTTTGGAGCAAGTCACCAACTTTAATGAGGTATGTTGACTTTTAATTTTTTCTTGGGTGTGTTTCTTTTTTGATATGCCTCTGTGTTGTTATTTTGAAAAGTCATCCCAACTATTTTACTCAGCTCGAAGTTATAAAATGTCTCTGGTATTTTCTCAGGTTTGCGATGAGATCAAAAAGAAGCTGACTTCCCTGAAGGAGGTTCCAAACAGGATCGAATGCCCCCTCATCTACCATCTGGACGTTGGGGCGATGTACCCCAATATCATCCTCACCAACCGCCTGCAGGTAAAAGAGAAATCAAAAGAAAAAACGCATGGGATAAAACATATGGAAAAGCATGGAATTCAATACTTTATCTACTTTGACAGCCGTCCGCTATGGTTGATGAGGCCACTTGTGCTGCCTGTGACTTTAATAAGCCTGGTGCCACCTGCCAGAGGAAGATGGCCTGGCAATGGAGAGGGGAAATCAGTAAGTTAATGTTGTATAAGTGTGTTTTTATGGATATGACAAAGAATTGAGGAGCTCATAGAGAAGAATACTCTAAACCTGTAGTTGCTGCCAACATTGCTTCTGCAGTGTTCATGTGGGGTTGAATACAACAAAAGTTCTAAAAACAAAACACTTTTCCCTCGGTCTGCAGTGCCCGCCAGCCGCAGTGAATTCCACCGCATCCAGCAGCAACTTGAGTCCGAGAAGTTCCCGCCATTTTTCCCCAACGGTCCACCTCGGGCCTTCCACACTCTCAACAGGGAGGAGCAGGCCAAACACGAGAAGAAACGTCTGGCAGGTACTTTCTTCTGTTTTGTTTTTGTTTTTTTTATGGCTTCTTAGATTTTGGTTATAAGCACTCTAAATGACTGGTTGCCAAAGCGTCGTTCGACTTGTCTTTTCTTTGTCTCAGACTACTGTAAGAAGGCCTATAAGAAGACACACGTCACCAGGCTGGAGGAGCGAGTCACCACAATCTGTCAGAGAGAAAACTCCTTCTATGTCGACACCGTGAGAGCTTTCAGAGATCGGCGTTACGAATTCAAAGGACTCCACAAGGTACGTTTTGATATTGATGGCAGTTAAAATAACAGTCATCCTTATATTGTACATATTTCTAAATATTTTCAAAAAAATTTTATGTTTGTTTTTCCTTAAAATGTCTAGCTGTTCAGCCATTAAACACACTGTACTTGAAATTCTTCTTGCCCATCAAAATGACTAAAGTGCTTGTTTTTCGTGTGACCTTTGCTTAAGGTGTGGAAGAAGAAACTGTCTGCAGCTCAGGACAGCGGAGACGCTGCTGACGTTAAGCGCTGCAAAAACATGGAGATCCTGTACGATTCTCTTCAGCTGGCTCACAAGTGCATTCTCAACTCTTTCTACGGCTACGTCATGAGGAAAGGGTGAGAGTCAGCTACAGTTTTCATCATTCAAATCATCAAATATCCTCTTACCTGCACTATTGCATGAGCTCTTAAGCCTTTGCTGCTGGTGAAATCCGTCAGTGGCACTCTGCTGCGGACCTGATGTTGTCTTTGTGTTTCCATCAGGGCGCGCTGGTACTCCATGGAGATGGCTGGCATTGTGTGCTACACTGGAGCCAACATCATCACGCAGGCCAGAGAGCTCATCGAACAAATAGGGTGGGTATCATATTGATAATGTGATACCTATCACAGAAATTATTTGTCTGGCCAGTGCAAGGTCGGCTCCAACTCAGGAAAGATGGAGCTGGCCGGGATCCACTGCCTTTTCATCAGGAGATTCTTGCCAACATTTGGGCTTGTATCCAGCTCCTGCAGAGTTGTTATTATCTTAATTTCTTTTGCTTCTGCCCCAAGTATTTTAATAGCGGATATTGTTTATATTGCAGGTCCAAGGTATAGTTACATAACTGAAGCATATTAGCTTTGAACAGCTCAACAGCGACACATTCTTGCCTGTTGAAATGTACTCAACAAAATCCTGAACCCCTTACTCAATCACTCAATGCAAGTTTCCCTGGTGAAGAAAGGCATCAAATTCCTAATATGTGAACTGAAAAATACTGTAATAAACTCTCACTTTCACTTTTACTTCTCTGCGCCTCAGGAGGCCCCTTGAGTTGGACACTGACGGTATCTGGTGCGTCCTCCCCAACACCTTTCCTGAGAACTTTGTGGTGAAAACCAGTAATGAGAAGAAGCCCAAGGTGACCATCTCTTACCCAGGGGCCATGCTGAACATCCTGGTGAAGGAGGGATTCACCAACGATCAGTACCACGAGCTGGTCGACCCAGCGACCCTCACTTACAACACCAGGTCAGAGAACAGCATCTTCTTTGAGGTGGACGGACCGTACCTGGCCATGATCCTGCCTGCCTCGAAAGAGGAAGGGAAGAAGCTGAAGAAAAGGTAAAGCAATAGTGGGGGGGGTTTCTGTGATTAAATTCTAATAGTCTCAGACTTCTGACCCTGGTCGACTGGATGGATTTGTTACCAACATTAGTTAATGGGCTGTATAGCAAGGTTCATATCAAAATATACAGTGATGATTATGATGATAATTTAAGGTTTCTCTGTTCATTTTAGGTACGCTGTGTTTAATGAGGATGGCTCTCTGGCTGAGCTGAAGGGTTTTGAAGTGAAGAGAAGAGGGGAGCTCCAGCTCATTAAGATATTTCAGTCGTCAGTGTTTGAGGCTTTCCTCAAAGGTACCACTCTGGAGGAGGTGTACGCGTCTGTGGCCAAAGTGGCTGACTACTGGCTGGACGTTCTGTACAGCAAGGTAAAAACCTGTGATCAAAAGGTATAAAATGGTATCTATTACAAGATATTTACATTGTGCCTTCAGACGTGTTTTAATATTAGAAACTTATTTTGAAATACAGTCGTTTGTGGAGAAAGTTCCGTTTATTCCAGTCCTTATCATTTTCACAAAAAGCTGATTGATTTATTTCACTGGTTTTCCAGGCTGCCAACATGCCAGATGCAGAGCTGTTTGAACTGATTTCAGAGAATCGTTCGATGTCCAGAAAGCTGGAGGACTACGGAGAGCAGAAGTCCACTTCTATCAGCACAGCCAAGAGACTGGCTGAGTTCCTGGGAGACCAAATGGTGAAAGATGCTGGTCTGAGCTGTCGCTACGTCATCTCCCGAAAACCAGAGGGTTCGCCTGTCACAGAAAGGTGGGACAACAGCTCTGAAAATAAACTTAGAGAACTCTGGGACAGTGAAGGGGCCAGATCGAGCCTGTTTGCAAAATAAGGCGTCTGGTGGCCTAACTGTTAAGATGTAACTGCAATGTCCCCAGTTCGAGTCTGGCTAAGGACCTTTGTTGCATGTCATTCCCTCTCCACCCCCTCTTTTTCTGTCTATGTCTACACTCTTAAGTTGTCCAATAAGGGCACAAAATGCCAAAGCAAATAAAAAAAAACAACTTGGTTGAAAAGAACACTGCCATGATGATAGATGTGATAGATTTTCTGGTGTTTGCAGGACCAAATAAAATGATGTCAGAGTTGCTTTCCCAATGTTAAATGTTTGTGGAGAGCAAGCACTTTGTGTAATATTACCAGAAGTAAAATCCTTGACTTCGACTGATTTGTGTTTGTCTCCATCAGAGCCATTCCTCTGGCCATCTTCCAGGCAGAGCCTAGCGTGAAGAAACATTTCCTTCGTAAGTGGTTGAAGATGCCGAGCCTGCACGACTTGGACATTCGCTCTGTGAGTTTTTAAACAGACATTTAATGTACTCAGATACGAGCCTTTGGTTTTTCTGTGTGAATTTGCTTGTTTGCTCCCTCTGACATTGAAATGTCTGTTGTGGGCCTTTCCAGATCCTTGATTGGAATTATTACATAGAAAGGTTGGGTAGTGCCATCCAGAAAATCATCACCATCCCCGCAGCTCTTCAGCAGGTAAAAATTTAACATGTTTCATTGGTCTCTCTGTGTATCATGGGTTGATGTACAGATAGAATTTCAATTGTTTCTGTTCATCATCAGGTCAAGAATCCGGTACCCAGAGTGAGGCATCCTGACTGGCTTCACAAGAAACTCCTGGAGAAAAATGATATCTACAAGCAAAAGAAAATCAGTGAGCTGTTCACCAGTGAGGGCAAGAGACAGGTTTGTCCACCTCACAGCAAAATGTCCCATCAAACTACACAGAAACTTTCCTCTGCCCCCATCATTGGACTCATCGTGCAGTTTAGAGATTCACTGCTTTAGTCAGAAACACTTGGGATGTGCAGATGTTTACCAAGCTGAGTGTCGTCTGAACAAAGAACAGCGCCCTATCTTCTCTCTCTCAGGTGGCCTATCAGCCTCTTGAAGCAGGCCAAGCTGCAGACATAGAGGACTTTGGAATGCCAGCCAGACCTCTGCAGCCAGCCATCCTCATCAGCACCAAGCGGAAGCGGGCTTCTCAAGGAGAGGACAGCCAGGTGGAGTCTCAGGATGTTGGGCTCACTCAGTCCTGGAGAGAGATCCTGGGGCCACCCCCACCTATGGGAAAGACACGGGTAAGCTAGCAGCAACAAGCACAAAATGTTGCCTGTTGTGTCGATGTACTGATTCCTTGTCTTTTCAGGCAGTTTCTAATGCCTTCTGAATATATTGGAAATTGCACAGATATTTTGAGACAATTTCAAATGTTCCAGCATTCCCTGAGAAATATTACAAAACCTTTAAAATATTGGCTCTAGTTTTAACAATTGTGTATACAGGAGGAGCGTCTGGTGTGGCTGCGTTACCATAAGAAGAAGTGGGAGCTGCAGCTGAGGCAGAGGAAGGAGAGAAAGAAGAGGAGGAGGCTGCTGGATGGTGAAGCTCAACCTGTAGGAGGAGGGGTGATCAGAGACGGCCCCATCACCGGCCTGGGAAGCTTCCTCCGCAGAACAGCACGCAGCATCCTGGACATGCCATGGCAAATTGTGCAGGTGGGGCAAAGTCACCCTGTTATGATCCTTAAGTCAGTAAAAAAAAAAAATCCAAAGAAAATAATCTAATCGTGTCTCATGTGATGTCCTGTTCCCTGCCTCGCAGATTGCAGAGACTAGTCACCCTGGTCTGTACAAGTTGTGGGCTGTGATTGGAAATGACCTCCACTGCATGAAGCTCAACATCCCACGTGTCTTCTATGTCAATCAGAAAGTCCCAAAACAGGAGGGGGGAGCCACATACAAAAAGGCACACAATAAGAAGATGTTAAAAAAAAAATGCATTGCAGTTACTATAAATGGTTTAAAGTGTTTTTGTCATAATAAGTTAACCAAATCAATTTTAACTAATTGTTTGGCTTCAGGTGAACCGCATGCTGCCTCGCTCCAACGTGGTGTACTACCTGTATGAGTACTGTGTACCAGAGGACATGTACCAGGAGCATATCAATGATATCAACGCTGACCTTTCTGCTCCAGACATCGAAGGGGTCTATGAAACACAGGTATCAGAGAGAGAGAGAGAGAGAGAGAGAGAGAGAGAGAGAGATAGAGATATATATATATATATATATATATATATATATACACACACACACACACACACACCTCACTCATGATGCTCTTTGTGTTCATACAGAGTGCCAGAATGCAGCATTAACGTGATCTCTTTCAGGTCCCATTGCTGTTTCGTGCACTGGTGCAGCTCGGATGTGTGTGTATGGTCAATAAACATGTTGTGAGGGATCTGGCTGGCAGGGAGGCGGACACTTTTGACCTGGAGAATCTGGAGATGAGGTCTCTGGCCCAGTTCAGCTATCTTGAACCTGGTAAGACCTGTCTCACACATGGGTCATCTTGAATCTATGTCACAATGATTAGGGATTATTGTTTGGTTTGTTTCCCTCTAACCTAAATGTGATATAATGGGAACCATGTAAGAAGTTAGACATTACTGTGTTATGTTTCCTCTCTTCTCAGGGAGTGTTCGCCACATGTACCTGTATCATCACAGCCAGGGTCACAAGGCTCTGTTTGGCCTGTTCATCCCCTCTCAGCGCAAAGCCAGCATCTTTGTCCTGGACACAGTAAGAACAATACAACTGTTTATTTCTTCCTCTGCTATTGTGTTGGTGTTTTGGACTTGTATCTTGTCAAGAGAGGCTCATGCCAACAAATGCATGGCGGCTATATTGAAAGCCGCCAGAGTTGTAGACCTTATTTGTACCTTATTTGAAGTGATTGATAATCAACGCTGATGCAGCAGCCCAGCTGGCAGAGAACAACCCTCAAGGTCTGTCTTTATTTTATCTCCTAAGGTCAGAAGCAACCAGATGCCCAACCTGGGTAACCTCTACACAGCTGAACGCACCGCTCTTCTGGAGAAGACGACTGAGGAGCTCCTGCCTCCAGAGAAACACAACTTTGAGGTCCGAGCTGAAAACGACGCAAAGGCTATTTACCGCGCACTGCAACGCATACTGCTAAACTACAAGGTAAAATACACTATAGCTATTTTAAAACCTAATTATCTTCTAATGATTACATACAGACATCACTAGTTATGTTCATGTGACTAAATTGGTGATGTTTAATCAAGCCATGTCTGCTTTGTCTGTTTACAGGAGGAGCGTCGTGGGCCCACCCTCATTGCGGTGCAGTCAAACTGGGAGTTGCGGAGGTTGGCAGCAGGGATGCCGGTGCTTGAGGAGTTTCCAGTCGTTCCAGTACATGTGGTTGATGAGATCAGCTATAATGTTCTGGACTGGCAACGCCACGGTGCCCGACGCATGATCCGCCACTACCTTAACCTGGACAGCTGCCTGTCACAGGCTTTCGACATGGCCAGGTACAAACTACACACTGCTAGCTCTGTGGATTTCAGATTCACACTACAGAGAAGGCTGGACCGGAGAGGATGGATTTTTTTTTATTTTAATCACCTGTTTGAGTCTTTACCAACCTCCTGATGTGCTTGCTTTGTTGCTGTAGTCTCTTAAAAAGTGTATTTTCATTTTGTTGACAGCATTCAGATTTGCAGATTTAAACTCATATCTCTCTCTTTCAGGTATTACCACTTACCTGTGGGGAACTTGCCTCAGGATGTGTCCATCTTTGGCTCAGACTTGTTCCTGGCAAGACATCTACGGAAACACAACCACCTGCTGTGGCTTTCACCCACAGCCAGGCCCGACCTCGGAGGGAAAGAGGCTGATGACAGTCGTTTGGTCATGGAAAGTGATGACCGGGGCTCTGTGGAGATCAATGCTCAAGGATGCTATTCCACAGGTACTCACGCACCAGGAACGCACTTAATATGCATCCAAGAAAGATCATAAAGCAACTGTACATTTTTGAAGTGTGTTCCTCTGTATTTATGGATGATCCTGTTTCTGTTTCTTTCAGTGTGTGTGGAGTTGGACCTGCAGAGCCTGGCGGTGAACACCATCCTCCAGTCACAGCATGTCAATGACATGGAGGGCGGAGCTAGTCTGGGTGTCAGTTTTGATGTGATCCAGCAGGCCTCGTTGGAGGACATGATGTCAGGAAACCAGGGAGCCAGCGCTCTCGCTAGCTATGATGAGACTGCTCTCTGCTCCAACACCTTCAGGTGTGTAAACATCCGTAGTGCATGACAATTTAAACCTAACAATACAGGTGTGAGACAGGTGAACAAAAAAGTAAACTTTGTAAACTGGGGTTCCCATTATGTTACACTTCTAGTTGTTCCTCATTGTTTAAGGAAGCATGTCATGTTTTATTTTTTGTGTTTTGCTCACCTCAGTGTTTGCTCTGTGTTGTATGAGCAGGATCCTGAAGAGCATGGTGGTTGGATGGGTCAGAGAGATCACGCAGTACCACAATGTGTATGCAGACAACCAGGTGATGCACTTCTATCGCTGGCTGCGCTCCCCCAGCTCTCTGCTCTATGACCCTGCACTGCACCGCACCCTGCACAACATGATGAAGAAGGTGTTTCTACAGTGAGTGCCACGTCATCCTCTGTCCTGCAAAAATCATATTGTTTATTTAGGCCCATATTTAGTCTTAAAAGCTTTTTTTTTTTCTCTCCCATCATCAGTGTCAATACCCATATATGGATAGGTTATCAGACTCGCCAAGGACTTTTTTCACCAGTACAGGCAGTGCTGTTATTTTTGGGATTTTTTGACATTCGTCTCTCTGTTCCCATCATTAGGAAATCGGCTACGTGTCACTGCGCTCATCACAGTGCCTGATTAAAATGACCTTTTATTACCTGTTAACTAAATATAATAACTTTTTTTCTTTATTTGTATGGCTCAAGACATCATCTGTGCATCAGGTTTTGAAGTAGATTAAACTTATGATCCCTGTTGGGAAATTTGACAACATGGGGTGAACTATGATTCTCATCATGATGCTTTGATCTTTTTTATTTTGATATGCATACCAGCTACAGTGTCATCTTCTTTTATTAATCATTCTCTCATTCTGCTGTCAGGTTGGTTTCAGAGTTCAAACGTCTCGGCTCCACTGTGGTGTACGGAAACTTCAACAGGATCATCTTGTGTACTAAAAAACGGAGGATAGATGACGCTATTGGCTACGTAGAATACATCACCAACAGGTCAGACATTTGTGTATATACATCTTCGCTTTGCTACACTCGATTTATGCAATTTGATATAAATAATATTATTAATAAATACAAAATTATGGACAAATGTGAATGAATGCCTTCACCCTCACATAAAGAAATATACATATAAAACAACTGTAACTGAACAGACACTGACACAATAAAAGAGTATTTGTATCTGTTGGTCTTCAGTGGTCTGAAATAAGAGCCAGAACACTAAAAACTGGAGAAGAAAAAAAGCACAATTACCCATTAGAGCTGTTAAATGTTTGCCAGAGATGGTGGGAAGTGAATTCTGTAAAGAACACTTAAAGGAGGAGGACTACCCAATTACACTAATGGAAGGAAAAATTAAATGGTGAAGTTAGGACAATATGTCAATATTTTAAGTGAAACAAAATACCTTATGGGATTTTGGTTATTGTAATATTGTTTTGCCGACCACCAAATGTTTTTCTGGCCCTCAAGGCAGCATTAGAGCAGCACTTCTGAATTTATCAAACAAACAATGATGCTCTGAACTGTTTGGTCAATATTATACTTCCTGTGTCTAAATATCTTTTGAAAGCAAAGTAGTCACTCCCAAAATATCACACCATTAGTATCAAGGTATTGGCAAAAAACTGTTGCTTTGTGTCTTTTCAGTCTGTCATAACACATTGTAAGTGGACTCAACACTGAAAAATCACCCTCCTAACTGTTTCTCCTCTAGCATCCACTCCAGAGAAATCTTTCACTCTTTGTCCATCTCCTTCTCCCGATGCTGGGAGTTCCTGCTGTGGATGGATCCGGCCAACTGCGGCGGCGTGAAGGGCAAACTGCCCTCCAGCATCTTGTACGGAGAGGTAAGTCAAACTGCAACTTCTGACTCACAATATATTTGTATTCATTAAAGCAGCAGAAAACAAACACAGAGCCTCTTTCTCCTCCATGCTCCTTTTTTAGGAAGGAGCCAAACAGAAGAAGAACAGGCGAGGGGAGGGAGATGAGGAGGGCAGCGAGGATGAAGACGAGGACGAAGTCGCGGAAGATGATGGTGATGGAGAGACGGATGAGGTGGAGGAGCTGATTGAGAGCAACTGGAACGTCATGCAGTATCTGCCCCAAACTGCCTCCTGTCAGAAATACTTCCTTATGACTATCTCCGGTAAAACCAATAATTATACACAATAGAACAGAATAGGATTTTTCTTGCTTTTTCTTTCTACCAACTTTTACACATACACTTTCCACACCAGCCTACATTGCAGCGGTCTACCACAGCATGAAAGAGGAGCTGAGGCGTAACGCTCCTGGGGCAACGCCAGTCAAGAGACATGGAGGCAGCCAGGCTTCCCAGCAGGCAGTGGGGGACTTGAGTGCTCTTCCTGGTAAGATACTGTTTGGGAAGCTCCTTCAGTTACTATAGACCTCACTTGTATTTCTTAGGAACTTCACATTACACTCATTAGAGTTGCAGCAGGGTAGTGTCTGTTACACTTAAATTGTATTTAGATAGATTTCCTCCCAGATGTGATGTTTTTTAAAACTCTCTCTCCATAGGAATGATCTCCTTCTCCCAGGAATATGTGTCCAGTGAGCTGACACAGAACCTTTTCACCATCACTCAAAAAATCCAGAAGAAGGTGACGGGTACCAGGAGTGTGAGCCAGCCCTCAGAGATGTTCCCCGTCCTGCCTGGATCCCATCTGCCACTCAACAACCCAGCGCTGGAGTTTATCAAATATGTCTGCCAGGTATATTACGAAAGTATACCAACTTACAAAGCTCTTTTCATGTGCTGCATGTAATCATGATTTTCCTCTAACCACACTGTGCAATTTTGCAGGATTTGAAACTGATGCACAAAAAGCAATTCCATCTTCTCAATTCAATTTTGTGTCTGTTCAGGTTCTTTCACTGGATGCCAACATAGTGAACCAGGTGAACAAGCTGAAGAGAGACCTCCTGCGTCTTGTGGACGTCGGAGAGTTTTCAGAGGAAGCCCAGTTTCGTGACCCCTGTAACTCCTACATCCTGCCAGAAGTCATCTGCCACCACTGCAATTTCTGTCGGGACCTCGACCTCTGCAAGGACCCGTCTGTGGCACAAGTGAGAGGAGCAGCATTGATGAGCATAATAACCCTGTTATTACTCCTATTTTTGATCCTGCTTATTAAATTGTATCAAATTCCAGTGAGATATACCGTTTTCCTCTCCTCAGGATGGATCAGTTTTGCCTCAGTGGTTCTGCTCCAACTGCCAGGCTCAGTATGAGACTGAGTCTATTGAGATGGCTCTGGTGGAGGCTCTGCAGAAGAAACTGATGAGCTACACACTGCAGGACCTGGTGAGTAAAAATGCTGATTTTTTTTTTTTTTTTAATACTGAATAGATTTTGGGGGTGTTTTAGTGTCCCAGTGGTTAATACATATACCATAAACTTCTAACTTCTAATGTTGTCTCTCTCTTTCCCCATGTTTCCTGTCTGTATCTCTACTGTCATTATCAAATAAAGGCAAAATACTAAAAATAATCTTACAAAACCAACAGTTTTTAATATAAAATGTTGCACTAGGGAATCTCTTCTGTTGCAAAGGTTAGGACAGTGGGTAGGGCAGTTATTTCATACTGTAGGTACCATCCGTATCAACAAATTAACCTATAAAATGTTGATAGTGAAGAACTTCATTAATGGTCTGCATCTGTTATACAACACCTAATAATGCACATGTACTTTGTGAAAAGAAAAGAATTTGTTAAAGACATACTTAAAAACATGAGAAAACATGGAAGAATACCAACTAGCTGCCTCATGACAAACTGTACCTGAAGGCTGGTACAACTATATTACCTTTGTCCAAACATTCAAAATTGTTTCACTTGAATTACCTGCTGTTTAACAATCTGTGCGACATTTTCAGACATTTTTCTTCCTGAAGTTGCCTCACTGCTAAAAACACTTGTGTGATTTTAGGTGTGTACGAAATGTAAAGGAGTGAAGGAGGCGAACATGCCCCTGTACTGCAGATGTGCCGGAGATTTTGACCTCACTTTCCCAACCAAGGTTTCTACACTCGAATGCATTACATCATTCAATTTAGTGATGAAAGCACATGATCGTTCCCATTTGACATTGTTCTCACAGGTGTTTTTTTTCCCCTTTTCTTCCATTTTAAAGAGCTTCTCTGAGCAGATCACAGTGTTTCGGAACATAGCGTCCCACTACAACATGAGCTTCCTGGAGGAGACCATTGATTGGTTGCTTGTTATGAGCCCACACATCAGCCAGAGCGCTCACTAAATGTGACATCTGCCACAGAGGTCCAACACTCCCTCAGCTGCGTCTGTGAAAACTGCTTTTCAATCTGGGAACCACTCAATTTTGTGCACTTGTTCATCAGCCTTCATGGTGTCTGTTTCTATGCTGTTTGATGGTGTGTAATCAGGGCACTGGTGAGGCAGGTTGGAAGAGAAATATGTGGACTGTAGATATGTTTGTCTTGATATAATAAAATGACGTATGTGTGAATTTCAGAGTTTACCTGTTAATAAATATTTGTTTTAAATGTGACCCTGAATGTTTTTACTGCTCAGTTATTTTTTTCAGTGCTGTAGTAAGGAGCACAGTTCTGCCACAAAGGAAAAAGTAAACATCCTGAGTATTATCTACTCTGGGGATCTTCAATAATCAGCAGTCACACATTGGTAGAGCATTTTCCTCACTTGGCTGCCAATGTGTCTGCTCAACTCGCAGTTAAAAGCATATGACACGTCTGATGCTGCTTCATTGCAAGTTGCATAATCGTTAAGGTTTTCTTTGGTGTGGCAATTGTGACAATAATTTATGTTCTTTTCTGTTTTTGATTTTTCTGTTTTGAGGAATTATTGGGCGAATCTAAACCTTCAAGTCTTCATCTGCTGAGAGTCTTTACATTTGAATGCATGATGAGGATTTATCACCGTGATGATATGAAAAGATCAGACATTTAGTGGGAAAATGATTTGGTGGTTAGCGATTTCTGTGAGCAAGTCTGGATCACAATGATCTTAACCTGTGCACCTCCATCACTTTAATCTCATTGCCCCACAGATGACTCACTTTGCCTGCTGATGGGTGTCTCACAGACAAGTAATCACATTTCAGACTCTGATCTGAGGCAAAATTAGATTGGCTCCTTAGAGCTTCTCACTGACATAGTGTACATGTACAAATGAAGGAACGAGAGCACTTAGATGGCCTGTGACTAAACTCTTTACATTTCCAATTGTTAGCTTCTCAATACATCTTAGATCAGACGGCACTTTTTGAGCTTAGTAGTGAAATTAATTAACATAAGCGCCTCCCTTTAAGATACAACATTTTGTGAATTTTCAGCTCTTTTCATGTCATAAACACACAATTTGCAAACTGACATTTGACTGTCCATTGTGCTCCTCCACCCATCATGACAGATGACCCATTAGCCTTAAGTCTTTTTTCACCACTGACGTTTGTATTGCTCTCAGGCGTCCAGATGGATTCACACTTCCTCACAATCTAGTTAGAGAAACCATTTTATGGGAAATGCCTGTGTTATTTGATTACTGCTCATTGCTCTCCTCGTGCGTCTCCTGGCTGTTTCCTCCTGTATCGTCTTGTTATGCTGAACACATCAGGTTGAAAGATGAAGGAAATTAATTTGAATATTAAGACTGTGTGCAGTTTTACATTTGTAATGCCGTTTTATAAGAGTAAAAGTCAATACTTCATGATATACTGTTAATGTAATGCTTATGTATGAAACTTGAGTTGATAGAGGACATTTATTGCATTAAATGTCTGCAATACATTGATAGAAATGGGCATAGTTTCTCATTACTGTGTACTTAAATATTTCTATGCGATGAAATGGTTTAGTTTCTTTTCATACAGAGAAAATAAACACATTTTCTAAGCGGTGTTACTGTCTTCTGAAGTCATGTCAAGTGAAAGAGAAACAATTAATTGCATTGTTGTACAGTTCGGGTCCATCAAGGTTTGAGATTATATATGAACCAAATCCACTCAACAGTCAGAGATGAGAACCAGCTGTAAGAAGATGTCCTCTGTCACTGTGATCCTCTGTCAGATTATTCCCACTAACAACAGCATAGCGACGACTAGCAGTCCATAACTGAGCTGTTGCAGACACCTGAGAAACCAGTCAGCTGATGGAGGAGAGTCCACACTCTTGGGCCAGCGAGGACTGAGGCAACTGTGGCGACATTACAGCGGTACACCGTCTGACAGGTCTGAATGGTTTGAGCCGTAGCTGTGGATGAAGCTGAGCTCTGTGGAAATGGGCACCTTGGGCTCCTTGATAATCTGTGGAGGAAAGATATCCTTCACTTAATGAGCCAGCATGCGCAATACCAGGACCCTGAAACCAAAGCAGCTACATGGAATTCAGCCATCAATAATTTTATATTTATTTATGTGACTCCAAAGATCAAGAATCTTTGTTTTTTTAATTTTCAGTCAAAACTCAGAGGAGATTTGTCAGTTGAGTAGCTGTAAAATGCAGCATTGTCCTCTATATAATCCTTGATTCAGAGTTATTCAGGAACTGCTCATTAGCAAATCATTAATTATCAGTTAGATTTGCCCCTTTACTCGTTCAGTGGTAACTATCAAAGATTGTGTGCACCATACTGTAAGTGTTGTCAAATTATGTACTTAAATACATGTGTATGTATTCTTAAAAATAGATGGTTGAGAATGTTTGAAAACCATCTAATTTGCTATTCCTTGTGAGAAATAAAACCTTTAATGAGCTGTCTCCTATATGCCAATGCGCTGAGGTTTTACTCACCTCATCAAACTTTCTGTCACTGTAGACTTCATTCTTGTCAATAAACGTCAGCATGATCCAGTCACAGATAATGGTGCACTAGAGGGGTGAAATGAAAAGAAAAAAACAGTTTGTGGTGCAAAGAGCGACCGCTGCCACTCTCAAAGTCTCAAGATAAGAATGGAATGAAGTAATTACTCACAATCCCAACTGAAGTCATAGCAGTCACTGTGCTGATGATGGTCGGGATGGGACTGAATTTACCAGCCTGAAAAAGAAATGACATGCAGATCATATAATGACAGTCACCACAGTAAGCTGAATATGAACTGTAGCGATGATGGAGTGTCCACTTACATGTCCGTGAACTATGACATCCAGACGGATACCATAGGCCTTGATAAGTGTCCGAGACTCTACTCCATCCTTACTGTAATATTTGGCAAACCTGGACAATTACACAGAAATTACAAGGGTAAAGACAGGGAAACTTAACACAAGCCAAAGCAACAAACCCAATTGAAGATACTGAACAAAAAAGTCAGTGTTGGGTGTTTGAGCTCACCTGTAATAGTAACCAGAGTTTTCCAGATCCTTTCGGAGGTCAAGACGACGGAAGGAATATGTAGGTTTACAGTGTGAAGGATCCAGGTCCAGGTTACACTTCCAGTTGATGAAAACCCCTATCACTCCTCCCTGAGCAAAAACAGCAATGATCTTATCTTAAGCAATGCTACACTATCACAAAGTCTGTGTGCCATCCTTAAAATATCATAGAGACAGTATGTGTTGTTCAAAATAAGATATATATATAGAACTCATACTCACAGTCCTGCAGAGCTCACTGAAATTCTCCCTCGCTTGATCTGCGATGTAGCCCAGGCGGAAGTTTGGACAGTAGGGCTCTTTCTCCTCATCATAATGACACTTATTGAGGTATTTCTGCATGCCACGCTTGTTTGAAGCATCTTTGATATTTCCCCTGCCAAAGACAAGAACAGGAGTACTTCTGAATCTCTGCTGCTCTTCTAAAGCCCAGAGGCATTGGCTCCAGTGTGTGTGTGTGTGTGTGTGTGTGTGTGTGTGTGTGTGTGTGTGTGTGTGTGTGTGTGTGTGTGTGGAGGTACCTCAACACTTTAAATCTAGGGAAGTGGATAGAGTTCCTGATGAACACTGTGAAATTGATGGCCTCCACTAATGCTGGTTCCCTGTTGAAGAAACCAAATAATCAGAGTAATCTTATTCTTATTGGTTGGTTTCAGTTAGACATTCTGTTGCTAGTAGCAACCACTACTGGCACAGTTCCATATCAGTTTAACATCCACCATTTTGTCAGACCTGTGACCAAGCAAATTTTTACAGACATCTTTTATCTACTCCCCAAATGCCCTTGTTGGAGCCTTTTCTGATGTTTCTCTTTTATTACAGCTGTTTTGTGATTGTTGATTTGTGATTTGTTGATTTAGTTTTTCTAACCATTTACTGCTAACTAAACTAGCCATTAACCTAGCTGTCTGAGGCTAATGTGCATATCAGTATATTTTACACTTTTTTACTTTTGTGTATGTTTTCTTGATTGGTTACTGTGTTGCATTTCCTGGGGACTACACGTTGATCTTTACTGATGATTCTTCCTAGCATGAGGGATAATCTAACTATTTTGACAGCTATATATATATCATTTTGTGAATCCAGTTTCCTCATTACTGTAACATTAATTCAGTTTTACAACATCTTTGGTCTAACTGTGGATGGGGGCTTGGCACAGACACCTTACTGTAAAACTAGGGGCCCATCATCCCATAATCCATCCATGGGTCTAGTCTAACTGTCGTTTATGGCAGTGGTTCCCAACCTTTTTGGCTTGTGACGCTGTAAAACAAAGCTTTGTCTGCTTGTGACCCCTCGTCACAGGTCAATTCAACCAAAGAGTGATTTTTCCACTGAATACTTTTTAAGGGTCCAAGATTTTAAAAAAAATTACAAACAAAGAGCGAAGACTAGAACAAAGTTAGTAAGTTTCTTAGTTTCTTCTGATTCCCTATTCTGTTAATCATTTCACAACCCCTCAGATTTATCTTGTGGCCCTTTGGAGGGTCCTGACCCACAGGTTGGGAACCACTGGTTTATGGTATATCATTTTTTTTCCTATTTTGTAATAATCACTATCATTGACTTTGTTGTCCAATACTGCTTTTCACAGTTCAATTGGGGACTTTTACCTTTTCCTTTGGGTGATCCAAATAAACCTGACTTGATCTTGACCAACCAACTTGGCGGAGATTACCTATCATCTGCCTTACCGTACTACAGCGTACTCCTCAATAGGACACCAGGTTTGGATCTCACAGGTTTTGAAGGTGTGATTGTAGTACTGAATACATTTGCCGGTCCTTCTGCCTGTAAGAAAGTGTTTTAAACAGATTTTTAAAAACGGTGGCAAATACAGACTAACCAACCTTAAAGAAAGATTTTGTGAGGAATAAAAACAGTACCATGGCCGTCAAAGTCAACCTCTCCCTGGACACAGTCAGAGTCAGTCGTACAGTTGGCATTGGCAATTTTGAAATACTGAAGTGAAATAAGACAGATGCTCAGTCACGGGAGAATAAAGGTGTCTATGTAACTGATACAATTTTAAAGCATTGTGTTTCCTTGCATTCTAGTAGCTGTTATAGTTGAGAAAGCTTTTGTTGACCTCTCACCTCAGCACAGGTTCCTTGCCTCTGATCATACGTAACTTCTCGTCTCAATATTGTACTAATCACATCACCGCCCTGTGAGGGAAATGCCACAAAAATACTATTAGTCAGTAGGGTTAAGTCTGGTGTGAAGACATAATGATGCTGACAGGGTATAGGAGGTGAGACTTCCTTGACTGTATAGCAGAATTTGTTCTGGACTCACCTCTGACGGTCGAGCGTACTCCACAGTGTCCAAGATATCATCTCCATGAACTGCTGTGCCTTTCATGAGCGTGTAAACTGAGCTCTCTGGACGAGTTTCACTCTCTTGGTAGGCCTTCTGGCTTATGAAGACATACCTTCAGGATGATAGAACAGACAGACCCAATATCACATTTTCTGTCATGACATCAATTTATAGCCTATTGGAGGTATCAGACTACCCTGGAGGAGATGACACACTTCATTCATAAAACTCAAGACTAAGACTATCTAATCTAAGAAATTGTTGTATTGTATTGTATTGTAAGATTGGAAACAATAAGATGAATATTAAGATCTTCACAAAATTAATCTATGAAAACTGTTCTGCACAGTTCATATAACATATTAATGGGCAGAGAGACTCAACCATAATTCTTGGCATCAGTTATGTTTCCATCAATTATGCTGTTTATTTATTTACAGTTAATTGCAAATGATAAGCATTTCCTCTCCATAAAACTGGAATTGAAGGCTCTGAGAATTTAAAGTCACAGTGCATTTTTTATCCTTATATGCTCTTTTTTACACACAAAAGCATATTGCAAAACACAATCCTAAAAGAAGCATTAAAACTAACACATGATACATCCAATAACAAAATATGTAGAAAAATCAACAAAATGAAGTTACCAAAGCCCTTTCAGTTTTTGTCCCTTTTAGCACATACAGTGGGCATGCACATACACAAACATGAAGCTTACCAGATGAAATAGGTAATCACAAGAAACTGAACGCCTCTGTATATGACTCCAAGAGTTTTGTTTTTAACCACCATCACCTTTGGTGTCTCATAGTCCCAGAAACCAAGAAAATAATCCTTTATAAAAACCCGTAGCCCCATGGCGAACTGATGAAATCCTTCACACATATCCTGAGATAATCCTTGCGGAGCCTAATTTCTTTATGATTCTATTTCTCTGTATGTAGCTTTTAATTTTTCTGCTATTTTTCTTTCTCACCCTCTGTTTTTGCTCAGCTCAAGTCTGCATCTCTCTCAAGCATCCCTAACAGGAGAGAGGGAGAAGAGAAGGGGGTGGGGCACAGATGTCATGCATTTTATTTCATGCCAGTTTATTCTGACAATTATATGATGTTTTTAGTTGACCAAACTTGGTCAGACAGATGTGAACAAAGTGCTCATAGTTCTGCACATTAACTTATTTTGTAGACATGTTCAAACCTTTTTTTCCTATTTTTTTTCTGAATGGGTTGTATTATAAATTTATATTATAAATATTGTTCTCTGTAATGTCTGTATTGTTTTAAAATTGCAATAAAACAAAAACGTATTTTGGAGGCATTGGTGCACACAAACAAGTACCAGTGCATGATGTTGATACATATGTATCCTATGACTCCATAATGGCATGCCAAACTTAATGCGACATACTAAAAACGTGCGTGTGCACTGATCTACAACAAAAGTTTAATGAAAAAAAGCGAGACAGTGGGCTTTGTTTTTTGTTTGTTTTCTTTCTTTTTTTTATACAGGCGGACAAACGGCCGACTCCTCATCTGGGTCCTAGTTACTGCTCGCACCTCCTCCACCGCGCATGTCAAACGACACGTGCATCGGCTGCGGGTCTTGGTAGCTAGCGTAGCGTTCGCGTGTTAACTGCTTAATTTGTTGTCAATTAAATTTTCCTAAACTTGTGTGGAGGGTCACATATCATTTGTAAATGGGAGGTCTTCAAAAGAAAAAGGTAAGATTTGACGTCGGGCTACTGTCAGGTTCAGGCACATTAACTCACTTAGCAACCTGGATAGCTTGTTAGCTAACGGGGCTAGCTGAAGTTTGTTTTTCTGAAACGGTAGAATCTGTTGGTTGCAGGTTAGCGCTTGTGGTCAAAGCATCTAGTTAATCTGACAGTGAATTAAAGTCATATGGTTTGTGAGAGTTTAATGTGATCGTATGTCCTTGTTTTCCAGTTTGAGAGGGGCTCTGCCACCAACTACATCACCAGAAACAAAGCTCGCAAGAAGTTACAGCTGAGCCTCCCAGATTTCAGGTAACGTTACCGTGTTGATTGGAATAAGGTTGGACGATATGGATACAATCTTGTATGTGAGTTTTAAATCGATGTATACTCAGTTGCAAATTTATTAGGTACGCATGCAACAGTTCTGCAATCTAGTCTACCTTTTTTTAAGGTTATGGTGTTCAGTTTTTGTTGAAACTGTTTTATTGATTCAACTGTATGGTCTCTTTGGGGGAAGAAGTTTGATGCTGATGATTTGTATTGCGTTATATTGAGAAGTTTTAAAAAAATATTTTGTCCATTCCATATATGTCGGCAATAGACAAAACATCAGAAACACCTTTTAGTATAATGCAATACAATAAAACAGCACGACAAACTGCAAGCTCCTGAACTGGCCATAAAGTTGAATCAACACCTCCTCTAAAACATCAAAAACTTAACATTATAGATTTGTATTGCAGGGCTGTTCAGCTAGACTACATTAGTTTTAGCTAGATGGCGCTATTATACTGGCAACTGAGTAGTGTATGCTGACAGTCGGTACATTTTCAGTATGTTACATTAAATTGAAAAATAATTTGTATACAAAATAACCAGACTAGAATGTTTGTTTGTGGCTAATCCTGTGAATTAAATACTTTAAAAATCAAATCCTGTAAATCCAATATTGCCATAAAACACTCCTGCTCACTGATTTCCAATATTGTCTCCAATGACTGTGTACAACTGGAGAAATTAAGGGGATTTCCACCATGGTATAAACAGTAAAGAAAAATCTCAGATGACTGACACAGTTCTATCATTGTTAGGTATTAGAGCTGCACTAACAATTATTTTTACTGAATGATAAATCAGTGTCACAACACCTAACTCTCCTAAGCACATAAAATTGTTGAGAATTAAATATCAGGATGCCCGGCTGCCAAGACACAACCAAACAGCAGCCATGTCACAGATAAATAATTCCTGATCTCTCTGATTTTCAGGCGACTGTGCATCCTTAAAGGCATCTACCCTCATGAGCCCAAGCACAAGAAGAAGGTGAACAAGGGCTCTACAGCCGCAAGGACCTTCTACCTGCTCAAAGACATCCGCTTTCTGCTGCATGAGCCAATCGTTCGCAAGTTCAGAGACTACAAGGTATCACAGGCATATTTTGCCAATCTTAATTGAACTGTGTTAAATTGGTTTCCTCTTTGTGGATAAATGGCTTCCTCTTACACAAAGAAAGTAAAGTAAATCATTTTTAAATCAGTCTGAGTATTTTTCTAAGATTGAAATGGTGTGTTTTTGCCTTATGTAAATGTGATTTGTTCCTTGTTATAGGAATTATTATTATTGTCTTGTTTATCTGGTGATGTTTTCTGCAGTAATGGTATAGAATGTGAACATTGTCTTATTATCCAAATGTTTTAACTTAACAGGTATTTGTACGCAAACTTAAGAGGGCTTATGGAAAAACAGAATGGTCTGCAGTGGAGAGACTGAAGGAGAACAAGCCGACCTATAAATTGGACCACATCATCAAAGAAAGGTGAGGCAGTGTTATTCTCCACACTCAATATAGGAGGGCATTGTTGAGCTTAACTGACTTTCTCTGTGTCAAGTCGACTTGGAGAGTATCAGCACAGATGGCAAACTGCAATTGTGGGAAAAGGTCTTTGTAAAAAAAAAAAATAATAATAAAGTTTTGAAGAGCCTTTAAAGTACTAACTCTATTTATTTTTATTTTGCCTTAAAAAATCAAATTGTATCAAGTTGTGTTGCCTCACTGGTGCTCCCGTTTGTGGCAGGTACCCCACATTCATTGATGCACTTCGTGATATCGACGATGCCCTCTGCATGTGCTTCCTCTTCTCCACGTTCGCACGAACAGGAAAATGCCATGTTCAGACAATCCAGCTGTGCAGACGCCTCACTGTGGAGTGGATGAACTTTGTGATTGCATCACGTGCTCTCAGAAAGGTGCCAGTTTACACTGCACAACCAGCCACCAGGCTGCTTTAATTGTTTGACATATAAATGGGGGGTGTATTGAAATGTCTTGAGTTCATTGACCTCTGTTCTGTAATGAACGTAACACATGTCTGTTCCTGATAGGTTTTCCTCTCCATCAAGGGAATATATTACCAAGCTGAAGTGATGGGACAGCTCATTACATGGCTGGTGCCATATCAGTTCTCCCATGATGTAAGTGAATGATGAAATGCAGTCCATAGTGATTACTAACAGAGTAAGCAGTCACTTTATTATTATGAGATTACACTGAAGTTTGACATGGCTCTGTCAGCATTTGGACCCAAACACTGTTGCTGTCATTCACAAGAAAACTTTAGGCAGTGTTGGCTGATGGAGCGGAGTTACTCTTTTGTGTAAAATAAGTTCACTGACTGCCCCCAGCTGTGTGTGTTACTATAAATGTTTGCGCTCATGTTTATTAATTTGACCATTGAGACTTAGTTGAGCTCTGTTTTTTGCTCTTTCAGCACCCAACAGATGTTGACTACAGAGTAATGGCAACTTTCACAGAGATGTACACCACTCTCCTGGGGTTCATCAACTTCAGACTCTACCATTCCCTCAACCTTGTCTACCCACCAAAGGTATATTGGACTGGATTATAGTGATAGTTATGTTACATTCATCACATTGATTCAAATGGCTATGTTGTATTTTAGACAAAATGTTACGTTTTCCCAAAATGTATATATTTAAGTATTTAAATCTCTTATGACAGATTTTAATAACATTCAACTTGTGAAAACAATGATACTACATGATTCCAAAAGGCATTTATGGCACACCTGTACTCTGCTAATGTCATCCTACCTTTTTCAGCTGGACAGTAAAGCAGAGTCAGAGCTGAAGGAAGAGGATGAGGATGACTATGCCATGAATTCCGAAAGTTACTTGGAGGTGAGGCTCTTTATCTCGAATCATTTTAAATTATGTTAAACCACTCACTTCTGGTATCATACAAATAGTTTTGGTTTTATGTTTTAAATATGCACTTCTGATATTTCTGCCCTCACCTCATTAAAACGGAGTTGAGTGGGGTGTTGTTTATGGTGCTTGTAGCATTGAAAAATGGCATCTCATCACAGTGACATCTGTGGATTATCCAGAGTAACCAGAACATTATTTCTGCAAAGACACACTGCTCTGGAATTTAAAACATTTTTTTCTTTAGTGCAAACAAAATTCCATTCACCTCCATTGTACTGGGGCGGAGGCACAAACCTCAGAGACGTGTGTCAAAACCTGGACAAATAAAACTGCATAAATAGATACCAATAGCTATCAATAGTCGTAAGTGACAAAACATTTTTTTTGGAACAAGGTGAACTGACTCAAGACATGAAGTATGTGTACTCATATTTTTGTTATCAATACTCATGTTCGTTGTGACAGTCTTGTAACACTTCAGTAGAATAAAGGTTATGCATAAGCCAGTTAACAGACGTGCATTATCAGTTAGTCCATTACTTTACATGCATAGACCTTATCAGGAATTCAAACCAAATATTTATTTATTTATTTGGTTTGTTTGTTGACGAACCCCTCTGTATCAGCACCCTGCTGTGCTAATGCAGTGGCCTCATTAAAATGAATGAGGGGGGATATGTTGGTTTTTATGCAGTGCTATTGTCTGTCTGAACACTACCTTGTTCTTTCTGATTGCATCTGGGGGTTTGATTCTGTTCCTGTGCAAGAATAGGACATCACTTAAACCTGATGCAAAGCAGCGTTTCTATACCCAAAAACGTATTGTTGGCAGCAATGGACAAATACATTCATTAACTTGTAAAATCAGTACACACCCCTGTCCTTCCACGTATTTTAGTTTGAAGTGTTACTAATATATTAGTATGTAGGGTTTCCACACATCCCTCTGGATATTATCAACATATTATGTAAACTTGTGTTATAGGGAAAATCAGGTCATTACAAATATGAATAACCAGATTAAACTTCAGTTAAAGAAACTACACTGTAGTGATGTGTAAGTGTGCTTGCAAATAATACAGTTTGGGATTGTTGTTCTTATCCTGTTGTTCTTGGCTGTGCAGAAACTGTCTGCTTTGAGTGCCAGTCTGGCGCGGGTGGTTTCTACTGCAGAGGAGGAGGAGGCTGAACTCGACCAGTTTCCTGTTGACGGGGTAGGAAAACCAGTTCACAAATCTAATTGACTTTCTCTGTTTTAAATGTACTGAAAATAAAACATATCTTAAATGTTTTTTATGAATGCCATCAAAACATCTCTGAAGGCAGAGGTGACAGGTCACATGAGCTTTTGGAGGTGTGAGACTGGGGATTACAGCTTCATGTCTGGTTGCTAAGGACAAGATGTGTCACCCTGGGAAGCTTGTTTTGCTCAACTGGTTTGAGGTTCTCAACTATTGTGCCTGTTCCACCACAGAGACTTTCCAGGAACACAGAAGCCTTTTCAGGAACTTGGATACTTTTTTTAGCTGCATTTCAACAATGAGCATAGTTATAGTTTTGTTTCTCAGGTTGGTAACAATGAGTCTGTACTCCACTTTCCAGCGATCCCAGGAGGGTGAAAGACTAGCCGTAACACTTTTGCAACATGTGTACATCTTTTCTTTGCACAACAATGAATTTCAAGAACTACTCAATGAGATGTCAGATGTAGTGGAAATGAAAACACAAATGTTTTTAGAACTTTTAGTTCAGCTCCTTAGTTCTTTGGACAGTTTGGTTGAAATGGCCATAACTTTGGTTGTATTTCTTTTTATTATTTCATTGTTATTAGTGGGCTGCCTTCATTGAAAGAACTTTGCTGTGTTATTGTAGGTCTTGCAAAATAGTTATGTTAGAAAAATTTCATGGGTTTATTGCCAGTATTTGCATCCATGGAAATAAATAGATAGTTTTTCTTGTTTTACAGACCGTGAGCTGGCAGGGTTTCTCCTAGGTTTCTGGAGGGCTTGGGTGGTGTAGTTGCGGCAGGTGGGGTTGTGTGGTTGTGAGGTTTGCCCCCTCTGGCTGAGACGGCAGCCAGTAGATTTTAGTAAGTTTACAAGAATTTGCCAAATTAAGATTTGTGGCAAACTAAGAAAAAGTTACATACAGCTACATACAGACAGCTTTTGTTTTAGCTTCGGAACTATTTGCTATTCGCTTAACAAGCACAGTAGGGTTGTATAAAACAACAACTGCAGACAAAGCAGGTGGAAATATGCTTCTACTTGTTCCTCTAGTCGTCAACTCGATTAAAACGTTACCGTCACTTCACCTGGTTCACGGTCTCCATACCATGGCCTCTCAGTGTGTGTGTGTGTGTGTGTGTGTGTGTGTGTGTGTGTGTGTGTGTGTGTGTGTGTGTGTGTGTGTGAGTGAGAAGGAGCTGTGCCCCACCCTCGGTGTTATAATGGTAGGGAAAACCCTGGCTGGGTTGGAAACTGTTATTGTTGTGGGCCTTTAACACCCATTGAGAAATTGTGTGTGACTTTGGGCCACACAATTAAACATGTTCACTGGGGACCTGACTTTGTTCATATAGACACCAAACACTCCTGAGCTGTTGTTGAACCGGATTTTTTAGGCCTTACTGAAAGATTTATGGTATTTGCTTTCTAGGATCTACCAACAAATCTACCTGCACTATTCTCTGTACTTTAAACCTGTGCCAGGTACTCTAATCTAACTACAAGTGGGAAATAATTCACAAAATCCACCAAACAGTAGTTGTTGGCACCTGTTTCAAAGTGATGTTTTCGAAAGAAAGCCTTTACTGCTGAGTTTAAACTTAGTTTTAAATGTAATATCTTCTTGTGGCCCAGCATTCATGGGATTATTACATTTCATTAAATATTTTCCTTTTAATGCTTTTCTTCAGGAGGACATGGAAAAGATGGAGGCCAGAGAAAAGGAACAGAAACAGCAGGAAGCTCAGAAAAAGCTTTTTGAGGGGCTCAAGTTCTTCCTCAACAGAGAAGTGCCCAGAGAGTCGCTGGCTTTTCTCATCAGGTGAGCGAGCGCTGCTGCAGTGAAAGTCACAGGACATTTTTACAAAGAAAAATAAAGAAACCATCCTTATAAACCCCAAACCTTTTATCAAAGTTTTGTGTGTTGTTGCTGCTGCCTTCCAGGTGTTTTGGTGGTGAAGTGTCCTGGGACAAGTCTGTTTGCATTGGTAGCACATATGAGGTGACAGATGAGACCATCACGCATCATGTTGTTGACAGACCCAACATGGACAAACAGTATATCAACAGGTAAAGGAATGTTGTGGTTTTTAACATTTTCTTGCTTTTCAAACATGTAGAACACATCACTTTTTATACAACGAATTATATTTACAGTATATGTCTGAATCCTAATACAGGAAGTCTCTGCTGATTGATTGTGCTCCTCTTCTCCCTGTGCATTACCATATCCTCTACAATGCCTCCTTTCAGAGTCGTCAGTCCGCTCTCTTTTCTCAAAGCAACCCTGTTCTGCATTGTGTGACAGACTCTGTCCTCTTTCTTCATCACGCTCTGCATTTTCTAAGCGTCGCTTCCATCATGCCTGCAAACTCCCTCATACAGTGGGGCAAAAAAGTATTTAGTCAGCCACCAATTGTGCAAGTTCTCCCACTTAAAAAGATGAGGGAG
>LKNJ01000592.1:0-135844 GCA_002120245.1 Maccullochella peelii
TGTCCAGCAGTTCAACTTTTAAAATGAAAAATATTTGCATATTCATAGATTCTGGATTTTTCAACGAGGGGGAAGAAATAGATGTAATTTTAAGATTTTTTTTAACTAGGTAATTTAACTTTTGTGGAAAAATCCAAGCAGAGTATTTTTATACATCACAAAACATGTCTGGAGGGGATCTTTAATGTCAACAATAAAAAGGCAAAATCATTCATTAACCAAATTCATGAAATACTGACATAATGCATATAGTAGATTACCGATTTATTTTGTAATGTTATATTACTGGTTGTTTCCATATACATTTTTTACATTTTAGTTGCAAAATGTGCAGTTCCTGCTGTTTCTGAAGGACATCAGAACTGATAAGATAGTGGCCGATTAATCATGTGCTGTGTGCTATGTACTTCCCATGACTGACCCCAGGGGGCAGTGTTGAGTTAAACTTACCTCCATACTCTTGGTCCAGATGAGCTGGTGGGAACTCGAGTCCCACAGGCAGACCTGCCTGTCATAGCCACAGGTGAGGAACTGAGGCTTCCAGGGGTGGACAGCTAGACCCCACAATTCATCAGTGTGACCCTGGAGAGGAGAGGAGAGGTTTATTCATCTGCTGCAACATCACAGCCTTTCAAATGTAAGCTTTGCTTTGCCCAGTAACTGGACAACATCATAGCAGAGCTGCAACAATAAATTATTAATCTATAAGTCGATAAGAAGACAATCGGCAATTATTATCTTAAATTGTTTTACACAAAAATGCCAAATATTCTCTGGTTCCAGCTACTCCAGTTGAGGATTTGCTGCTTTTCTCTGTGTTATTTCTTTGTAAACTGAATATTTTTGGGTTGTTTTGGATCGGACCTTTTTCACTATTTTCTGACATTTGATAGACCAAACAACAATTAATCGAGACAATAACTGGCAGATTAATCGATAATAAAGATAGTCGTTAGCTGTAGCCCTACATTGTACTACTATTGTAGAAATAGTGTGCTAGATGGCTGCATCTACCTGTGTAATAGACATGAATTCTCCATCCAAACTGCCTTGTAAAACAAAGTGCTTGGTGGTACCGATGAGCACAGTCTCCCCTCTGCCTTCTGCTATGGTCCGGATGGGACCAAACAACTCAGGCACCTGTGGAGAAAATAATCATATAAACCATCTGTTCACCTGGAATCCAGCATTTACCAGAATAAACATCAACTAATCTTTCACTGCATAATGTGGTCTCCTTAGCGCAAATAAGACATGAGCGATCCATAATTCTCATAAATCCATGAATCTCATTGAAATCCATCTCGTCCTCTGTAATATTTATGATGTGGTGCAGTGTTCAGAATGCATAGTCCGCCACCTCGGGCGGGAGTGCAATTTCTGGCTAATATAAGCAACCTACTTTAAAAGAAGGAGCTGGATATGAAGCTTAACATTTTATTAAAACATATTAACAGAATGTGGTAATAGCGGACCAGATCATTAGGATGCTTCAGAGCTCTACATTGAAAACCCACGCATTCTTATAATTAAATCATTTTCAAAGCATGACTTATGCATTTCACTATGTGATTTATGGACTTATTTTTCAAGAAAGAAGCCTTGGAATATTTGAATTTTCTTGACTTTACTGAACTTTTTCCTCACCTCCACCATTTGTATCTGCTGGTAGCTGCTGTCCCAGGAGACGAGCTTGCGGTCTTTCCCTCCAGACACCAGCGTGCCGTTCCTCAGCATGGACAGAGCAAAGATGCTGCCTTCGTGAGCTCCTTGGATGACGTGGCTGATACGATTAGTGCCTGCGTGACAGAGATGGGATGAGATGGATGAGAAGGTTCAGCTGGAGAGAGTCCGACATAAAGGTCGACTGCTTGAGGAGGGCAGATTAACAGCCAGACAGACAGGGTTATCAATAAATAAATCAGAGACAAAAAGAGAGATTGTGCAGTTTTAATGTTTGTCTAAATGTTGGATTTTTGCTTTTATTGTCCTGTGTACTCTGTACAAATAAAGGATGAACGAATGAATGAATTAACGTGCCTTTTCCCCACACCAGGATGTTCCCACTTGAGTCTCCTGTGATGGCGTCTCCATTTTCTGCAAAGGTCACACACAACACAAACTTGGGCTTCTCCTGTTTCTGCAAGAAACACAAGAACACACACGTATTGTTTCATTTTTGCCAGACTACCACTGAATGACTATATATGTTGCTACAGATGGGCTCATATCACAACACAGGCTGTCATGATTGAATTTGCGTCTCTATATCAAACGTTATTGCTTTATGTTCATTGATGTGTGAAACAGTCTGGTGTCCTACCTCAAACAGTCCTTGCTTTTTGACCAACATGCCTTTCTCCAGGTTCCAGAAATAGAGATGGGACTTGCCGCAGGTCACTATGATGTTGCAGTCTGTTGGGTGAAAGTCTGCAGCAAACACCGACTCATTGGAGCACTGAACCAAAATACATAAAATAAGGAACAGTGAGGTGTTGAAACAACATGTAAACTGGTTTAATAGACAAACAATTTGAGCAGGAGGATTTGTCTAGCACACGCACACGCACATACCTTGACCTCAGCCAGTCTGTCCTCTCTCTGCCAGTCCCAGACGGAGAGGACGTGGTCATTGGAGTCGTCTACGACACACAATGTGCTGCCTCCATTCTTACATACAGAGAAAGACACAAAGCCATGTTTATTTATTGATAAAATGGTTATCGAGAGACAGAAAACGAAGTACCGTCAAAAACATGTCAGAAACGGCCTTGTCAGGTGTGTCTGTGGTGTTTCCTTACCGACTTGGAGAAAGCCAGGCAGACCAAGGCTCGGTCAAAGAAGCCTGTACCCAGAACATGGAGTGTGTTGAGGCTGACAGAGTCCCACACACGGACATGAGGAGCCAGCTGCTGCCAGGACATAAACACACACACACAAACATGGCCACAACATATACCACAATGGTATATCATCAGAATGATGCCCTGTAAGTCATACTGAAGCACTCACTGAACATATAAGTGAACGCAGAGTGAATGTGTTTCAACCTCTCAGTGTGTTTGTTAAGCAGAATAGTCTGAACCAGCTGGGTAAACATAATTTCTTAAAGAACATAGCAAAACCATAACTCCTCACTCCAATAATAAATCAGAAAGCTAATGTGATAAAACATCAATAAGAGACCTCACTTACTTTCCCATCTGAAGAGGTGCCCGCCACTTGCCCAGTTGCTATGGTGATTTTATCGGGGTGGACGGCCAGGCTGGTGAAGAGAAAGACGTGAAGAACGGACATGAAACCAGTTAAAAGCCTTTCAACATCAAAAGCAGCGTTTGAATAAAGATGAGCATCGCGCTCACAGAACATGAAAGGTCGCATTTGGTGAGTGAGGTTTTTAAAGCTATGAATACAATATTCACTGCAGCTACCGCACGCTGTCTGTACTAACGTGAGGGGGGAAATGAAACCGTTTAAGATTAATCATCCCCTTTTGGGTAGCAACACTCGGCTGTGTAAAGCTCTGACGCTTTGTCTTCAAAGGAGTAAGAACCAGTTTGTGATCCATCCTTTCATCTGTAATCCAAAGTGTTCATTAATAATTTGAACTTTTAGTAACACCAGAGTGTAATAACATAATCATAGCTGTATCTTTTTAAGGTCACTGCATTACACGCTTTCCCACAGACATACTTTCATGCGTGTGCACAAATGCCTTGTGTACATTTCCCTCACTATAGTTATTCTGCAGGAGTAAAAAATACAGAAAAGCTACCTCATCATGCTGTCATACCAGCTTTGTTTGTGTGTTTGTGCACTTATATGGTATCAAGAAAAGAAAACATGCTGCGAATAAACTCTACAGCCTGTGAGGATTGTAGAAATGGTGCAAATATTAACTCTAACAGGGAGAAGAGATGAAGGGTAGATGACAGATGTGATATGGACTGCAGTTGATGACAGAAGCAGTCCCTCGGGTTAGTGTATGTGTGTGTGTGTGTGTTTTATAATCCCCAAGTGTCACTCACCATTTGATGTCATCCGTGTGTCCAGTGTAGTGTCTCTGCAACTGCTCATCCACATTGAACAGGACGACCACCGAGGCGATGAAATACACCGTTTCTCCAGTGGGCAGCAAGTAAAGGTTGGAGCGACAGTCTCGACCGCGGTAACCATAACTGGACAATCAAACGGGTCAAGGAATAAAACAGAGCTGAAACAATGAATCGTTAGACAGAGGATTAAGTCATTTTTCAAGCAAAAATGCCAAACATTCCCTCATTCCAGCTTCTCACTTGTAAAGATTTGCTGCTTTTTTTTGTCTTTTCTGATAGTAAACTGAAGATCTTTGGGTTTTGGACTGTTGGAAAAAACAGAGGTGAAACGAGAAAATAATCTGCAGATTAATTATGAAAATAAATGTTAGTTGCAGCCCTAGTCCCAAGGTTTAAAAAATAATGGAATGAATTTAGTGACAAATATTCACAAACATAAAGGCATTCAAACTACTCTCCATCTGTAATCTAGTTCATACTGGATTCAACGTGTACAAAATCTGAAGCTCACATATCTATTTGCGTGTTGTGTGTGTCCTTCTCTCCTCAGATTTAATCTCTTTTTTGTCTCTCTCATGGCTTTTCCCCCTTCGGGTTTCTGCTGAACAACGCACTACATTCATCCTTTCATCAACGAATGAAAGAGAGAGAGACCTCAAAATGAAACAAAATAAAAATAAAACAGCACAAGAGGAGCTGCTGACTGGTTGTGCCTCAGCCTGCCAGCTGTGTGTGCAGGTTATTATCGACTGCAGGCTGCAGAGCGCTACACGGTGAAAATGAACATCTGAACAGATCTACTCCGACAAGCAGCGAGAGGAGACAACACATTTGTCAGCTTCCTCTCTCAACTACATCTCAGGCCAATCTGGATTTACTCTCCTCAGACGATTACTTTTCAAAACTTTCCAAAACACAAGTAGGACTTTTAATTTCCTCGGAAAATTCCCTGAGCAAGACAAACAAACAAATAAAAAAAAAAAAAAGACTTGAGGTGGTATCACACAGGTAGCATGACTCCTCTGTCTCCACTTGCTTTTTTGAAACAAGCCGCAGTGAAAGGATACACCCAGTCCAGTTTGAGTTTGTTGCTGGGCAGGTCGGCTCTGGCCTCCAGACTGTAGCTGTCCACCTGCTCTTTGGGCATGTACATGGTGATGGGACGACCCTTCAAGTACATTCTCACATAACCTTCCTCTAGAAAAAGAAACAGGAAGGATCAGTGAGATAATATACATGTAAGAAAATACAGATGTGGCAGCTGGAATCATGTGTTACATATTCTAAATATATAACAGTATGGAAAAGGCACAGACATGACACTGAAGCACAATACAATGTGTTATTATGATGTGAGTGACAAGGGTGACAATGTTGAATGTGTGACAAGGTTAGAGGATAATGGAGAGATGTGATGGTTTATTTTGCTATTAAAATGACTCAGTTAAAGACAACAAATGACAGAATTTGCAAACAAACAAATCAACTTCTTAATTGACTTTATTAGTCATTTCAGAAACATTCTTATGACCACAAAGAGCACAAAATGAACTGCAAACACTTTCAAAACTCAAATATTCAGCTCACAGCAGAGGTCAACCGACATAAAATACAGACACAAGCAGAGCAATGGAAATGTTATGAAAAAGAAATCATGCAGAAAACATCACGGGAACCAAAACCAACAAAATGAATCATTCATGTCCACAAATGTTTTTTTTTTTTTTTTTTTTTTAAAAGCTCATTAGAAGAAAAGACTAGACAAGTACCCAATCTCACCCATAAATCCATGTAGTATAATAGACTTATGGGTGAGATTGGGAACTTGTTTTATATATTATTTTATCAGGTGATGCTAAAACCCTGCTATCTCTCTGCAACTTCTTTGGTATGAGAGGACATGTCGCACATTGACAAGACACCACATATGGTGTTTTTAATGCTACAGATCTGATAGAAAACCATGAATTTGGCTCTGGGACATATTTCAGCGTGATAACTGGAGTAAATGATTATATCTAGAGAAGTGAGTGTCACTATTCTGTATTTCCAGACTTGATTAGTTAGTAACAAATCTGAAAGTATTGGCTGGGAGACTTGATGGGGCTGCGATAACTGGGTGTATCAAGGGGAGAGTACGATGACAAACTCCCTGACTTTCTCAGCTGGAGGCTAAAATTCGGGGGCTTTCTGGCCGGTGGCACCCTGGCTGCACCGCCCTTTCTGGCCGTGCTGGCCTTGCTGCTTTCTGAGGTTTGTTGGGGGTTGGTGGCTGAATGGGTCGTTACAGCCGAAGCCGCGGGGCTGCCACTGGTCCCCATCCGTTTGGCAGAGCGGCTGAGGTAAATCTGTACTGTGACTATAATGTAGATGGGGGACAAGAGCAGAGGAGCCAGTGATGGAGATGGGTGGTGGAGGTTGCCAGGGTCAGTTGGGTGGAGGAGGGGGCCAAACAGGGACAAGCAGGGCGAAGGCGGTAGAATAAGTTAGACAGATGTAATGACTGTTTTTTGTCACATTTAGTAAAAGCATGACGAAATTGGCAAGACACAAACTATCCAAAGGAAACTAGGGACTAACTCCTATTATAAACCACCAGCATGTTGAGTCCTGAGGGTCAGGACCCATCCAAGGGGTCACAAGATGAATATCAGGGTCATGAGATGATTAACCGGGCAAGAAAGACGAACAATAATGTTTTGTTACACAAATTTACTCTCGATTTTCTTTTCTTTATTTCACGGGTCTGTAATTTCTGAGTAATTTCCAAGAAACTTCCTGGAAAGAATTTTAATATCTTAATTAAATCAGAACTAATAGCTAGTGTAACTTAGTCTTTTAGTCAGCTGAACATGCAAAAACGTGGGAAATATGTCTACAGGCAGCATACAATTCAACATATATGGAGAATAAAGTTTCCAATCATAAATGACTACTTAATAAATACAGTATTTACAGGGTTTGAATGGAGATTTGCTTTGCAAAAAATTCCTATTTTCTCTTTAATAAACACCAAATTACATTGTTCTTCCCAGGAAACTTCTTAGGAATTAATAGGAAGTTATGGACATGTACAAGAAAGCATTACCCTGTTTCTCTGATCTTTGCTTTTAATTTTGTGAAAAGCTGTTTTACCGTCAGGCCTCTAATAACTATTCAGATGAAACAAACTGAGGGGTTTAGGGGAGAAAAATCTCTTTGATTTAACGGCTCACAACACACAGATGTACTGTATGCAGCCTGTGATGAAGGGATGCAAGCAGACACTGCTTCATTTTAAGGGGTCACCAGCCAACAAATGTTGAGAACCACTGGTCCAGATGCTTACAAGGATAAAAAAATGATTGTTTAAAGAATGAATAATCCTGTAACAAGACCGGATAAACAGCAATGTATCTGTGAGGAAATGAACTTTAACTCCAGTCTTTCTTAAATTCTTGGCAGCTTTGTCAGTTCTTTGCTGAAGGGGATTATACACAAACAGACGACACTTCAGGCCATGTGAGAACACTGCAAGCAGTAAAATCAAACAGACTTCAGTAGGAACTACTGAAAGAGACTGAATGTGTTTGTAATGCAAATATTCATTTTGAGGGCAGGAAGATAATAAGAGCAGCGGCGAATCTACTCGCTCTGAACTGCAGCGAGGATTCTCAGAACAGGATTTACGTGTTCGCAGAAAAACTCAAAGCGACTGCGAGGAAGCGAGTGTCAGAAATCTTTGTGCTGTTACTATGGTGACAGAGACTAAATGCCTACGAGCGAAAGTGAGGCTGTGAGCAAACACACACAAACGTTTGGTGAATCAGCAGCTTCATCCGCAGCTGAACAACAAGTGTGGAGACACACAAGTGAACTGCAAACACTGCAATCACACTCTGACGCAGCTCTCAGTGGAGGGTAGGTAGCATGTATGCGTGTATGTGTTAGTTAATTCAAGTCTAAAAACAATAAAGGGAAGGCAACTTGCACGCACACACGCACACACACACACACACACACACACACACACACACACTTTGTCAACCCACTCCTGCCCCTGTCTGGACAGCTCCCTGATCATTTCACCAAAGGGAATCTCTACATTTTCGGATATCACCAGGATGTTTAGGAAGAAAAATCCAAGCAGGATATGAATTAAAATTTCAAAATAATAGTCCTGATTTTATCCTTTGCTCAGAGGTGAGGCATGTACAGAGATCAAAACAAATCATCTGCAGTGTCCAGAGAGCTGTGTAGGCCGGGGGCTTTAGGTGAGGGGAGGGGTGGAGCCTACCTTTGCAGTGGGTCACACGTCGCATCCCTTGTAAAAGGTCACAGAGAGAGACACAAGCACCAGGTGAGGAGTGGCATGGCTTCCTCACTTCCTGGTCTGTCCTAATATGAGTTCCTGTTTCCTGGCGTTAATGAACAGCAGCTTCTGTCCTTGATGCTCTTAATGAATCAGTGCTCATTTCCTGCGTGATGGTGTCCCACCCTCTGCTCCTATGTGGTGAGTGATTATATTTATTTGCCTACTTGCCTGTTTTTCCCCTTTGTTTGGCCATCTACAAAGCACAAAACTCTTATTTTGGCATTTTTTTCTAGCATTTATCTCTTAAACTGTTGTCTCTAACTACTCTTTATAATTTAAAAGTTAAAAAGCAAACACACGTGCTTGCAGCACATTTTGTTGTATCACTTTGCATGTAATCACTTCATGTATTGCAGATAAGCATTATATTGGCAGAATTTACTGTTGCAATTATCATTTTTATTGATTAACTGTCACCTAGTGGCAGTTTATGTCCATGATTGCCTGAATTCCCTGATTCTGCTGCTTTGCAGGTGATTATTTATCTATAATTAATTCAAATGTCCAATAAGTGGTGTCCAGTAGTAATAAATAACCCTGTGGCTTCCTTTCTCCCAATAGTCAGCATCCTACATCAGGTAGCAGCTGCCTTAGAGACATTTAAAAAGCAATTCATTTATTTAATTTTAATTTATTACTGGGGATACTGACTGCATTTACATTTCTACCATGTAATCTGATGGTTTCCAAATATACAAATAATACATATTAGTCTGTTTTAAATGTGGATCATATTTGCTTTAATTGGACCTTAAACTAAAAGAATACTATAGTTTGTTAGGATGCAGCCTAAACTGAAGAAAACTGGAGCCAGGTGTGTAAACCAAATGAAAAACAGAAGTTCAATTTACACAAAAATCAATAGCATGCTGGAGATGGAAATTCTGATCAATATTCATTTCATTTCATATTCAGTCTCATTGTCTTGTCACCATGTGTCTCCTGCCTTTTGTTTAAATAATATACTGTGTGCGAGATGGTCCATGTGTCTTGTATCTTCTGAAAACACCACGAACTGTAATTTGTGGCTTGTCCTGTGCTTCTTTAGCTCTTAATTATCTCTTTTGTATGTTTCCTCACTTACATCACATAAACTACAGAAAATATTTTTTAATCTGCCAGAAAATGGGAGAAACCATGAGTTAGCGCTATCTTACCGAGGTCGCAGGGTGCTGTGATCAGATAAAGACAGCCATCACAACTTAAAGGGAGATTTGTATTTGTCAACCTAGGTCTTATTCTCATTATCATAGGTGATGCTAACTTTTCACTCACTACCTTGGTTGTAGAGATTCTGCAAATGTGGACTCCAAACAAACTATGTGCATAAAGCTTCCTAAACCTTTCCAAATAAATTTCAGTTTACATAAATAATTAAAAACGTTTGTTAGGCTAGTTTGGTTAGCCAGAAATTAGCTGTCATAGATACCTCTGCTGATTCACGGGACAACTTTCTGTGTGTCAGTTGGACTCAGAGACAAGCGTCTGAAATGATTTATGTAAAATTTATGTTTATTTGGAAAGCATTAGGAGGCTTACCACTAATATATGTTTTTTTTTTCTTCTCAGTCTCTACACAGGAGAGGTTGTGAGTGCAAAGTTTTCATGACCCACAGTATGCGAGTAAGTATGAAACCCAAACAGAAAAATATCAGAATTGGCCTTTAATTGAATTTAAATGAAAAAAAAAAAAAAGAAATCGTACACAACTATAGTTAAATTTAAGCAACGCAGAAGGAGCTTATTAAAAAGAAAAGTTGAATGGAAGGGTGGATGTGAAGATGTAGTAATGGATGAAGTGAACTGGTTGCTTGTGAAGAAATGATGAATGTTTGACACTGATGTTTAAGACACAACACCATGTAGAGAAGCCCTCAGTGGTCCTCTGTGTGCAGGAAACAGTTCAAGGTACTAACTCAAATTATAGTTGAGATGTCTTGTTTTGGGAATATACAAAAGATAAATACATTATTCTTTATTTTGACAGGATTGCTTCAAAAATGCATTGACCTTTAACTGACACAGGGAGCCACTGAGCATCAGGTGTGTAATGGCTCTCCGTGGGTTGCATCATAGCATGAAACTATCATAGCTGTCAGGCTACAGAGCCATAAAAGAGCCTCTAGTTCTTACCTGCATTGAACACTGGATCCCTCTGTTTGCTGCAAAGTAAATGAGTAAACAGACAGCTGTCATTCAGCATCCCGTCTCCAGATAAACCATTGTATGTTTTTGATTTGAAAGTGCTTTATAAGGAGATTGGTGTGTTTTTCTGGTGCAAAAACATAATCAAAACACAAACAGCCTCCTATGTTGTGGGAACAGAAAGCATTGACTGTGAAGATGAATGTGTGAGCCACTAACTGGGGGAAAGCTGATTTAGCATGACGTCCATGTTACCTGTCACTTTTTTTGCTGCTGGAATTGCTGCCGGTGGATCCGGTGCGAGTTCGATTGCCCTTGGAGTCACCTGAATCTTTCCTCGTAAGAGTTCCCACATGTTCGTTTGAGTTGGCTCTTCTCACAGTGCTGTGGTGAGAAGGAAGGTGGACAGAGGCAAAAACAGAGAGAGAGAGGGGAGGGGGAAGCACAAGAAATAGGTCATAAAACTACCTGACTCTGCTTTTATAAAACTGCCCTCTGGCAAAGTTTTCATCCAGGAAGTAACTTTTGAAAGCACATGCAAGGAAGATGTATTTATTTCATGATTCAGCTCAAATCTGCCTCACATTTTAAAAAGAAGTGTGACTCAGTGTGTCAGAGAGAATTTTGCACCAAAGCAAAAAGAGAAATAAAGAAATGTGGATATTTGTTGTTTTCTCACACTTATACACTTTCTCTTTCCTCCACTCTAGTGATGAAAACTACAGTGTCAGTCCAGACCTGTGCAAATCTGCATATTGATGGTGCCGACAGACTGCCTATTCACAACAATGAAAAGACTCCATCAGCAATCCAATGACCAGTAGGCCCAGTCACCTAATCCACCCTATGGGAGAAAAGTCTATTCAAATCCTAAAACTGGCCGGTGGCTGTTATCCCTTCTGGAGAGCCTGTGTGTGTTTGTTCAATAAAGAGCAGAATATAATAGAAAGACGAGAGAGAGAGAAACACTGTTGTTTGCTGTGTTATCCCACGAGGGAATCGTAGTAATTGGGCCACAGGGCATTAGGGAAGGCTGTTGTGTGTATGCCAACACTGACGGGATTTGTGACCAATCTGCAGTTTAGACTAATCCCAGACACAGACAGTCACAACACAAACAGTGCTCAGAAGAAGGATGGTTTAAACAACAACCAGTGAATATTAGCAATGAGGGAAATGGTGAAAGGAAATGTGACAGTTGTCATGTAACTTGGTGACTGATTTAATGACTGAAAATACTGGTTAGCATGCATTGGAGCTTTGATGATGTTATATTGTGATAGATATACTGTAACTTGGTGATCCTCTCACCTGAGGGGCAGGTAGAGAATTCTGGTAGAGCGAGACAGAGAAGACAAACTGGACAGATTGGCAGGACATCACATTGTAGGTGGACGGGACATAAACAGGATATAACATTATAGTTGGAAAGGACACGTTATCACGAGAGAGACAATATAAGAGAGAGGACATGCAAGACAGGAAAGATGGGAAAGACAGACAACACAAAGATAAAGAGAGGAGATGACTGGTGACAGATGACTGGTCACTCAAGTTAGATCTCAGTGAATTAAGCTACAATCTATATTGACACCTCACAGTATTAAATTCTATACTAATCAAACATTAGGAGATTTCTGTGAAGAGGATTGTGGAGTTCACAGAAAAGGCGACTGCTGCAATTTAATATCAAGAAGATGTCCCTAAAATGTTGAACATTCAGTGTAAGTCAAGATTCAAACCAGCAGCAAGAAAACTGATTCATTAGCTTCATTTACATCCAAACAGACACTGAGGTCGTGTGGGTTTAAACAACCCAGAGGGAATTAAACACATGCAGAATGGGTATTTTATTGGCTCGTTCTGATATTTTTTACACTCAATATATTTACATTTGTCAACTTAAACAGCAATAAATAAATAAAATAATGAAGGATTCAGTTTCTCCACTAGAATTTGTTCTAGGCTTTGTGGAGACTGCTTTGAAACAGCACTAAAGCATTTAAAGAAAATATAATTGAGCAGAAATTTTCTCTTTATTTCTGAGAGAGTTGCATTAGGGGGGGGCTTGGGCTCATGACTTTGGTAAATAAAAAACAAATCATAAAACGTCATGGCACTATATCCAGGAAAAAAAGTAGTCTGATAAAGTGCCAAAGATGTTGAAAAGTCAGATTCCTTTCAAATACAAGTTCAAAGTTTAAGAAACCATGAAGTAGAAAGAGTCAGTTAAGCTTGAAACTATTCAGAGAAACACAAGCAACTCCAACAAGGAAATACACAAGACCAAATCTCATTTCCTGCAGTGATACTGTCTTGCTTGGTATTTGGAGTTTGTTTCTACCAGCCAACTTTGTACTGGTTACATTTCAATCTGCAGAGCCATTTCTTTACTGTCCTCTCTAGTAAACCTCAAGGTGAGAGCCAGCGAGCATTAAAAGTATAAACTCTCAGTATTGGAAAACATCCCCGGAGCAGAAATAAAAAGTACACACACGGAAAATGAAGGAAACAGCGCCACAGGGGAGTTCACAGCTGTTTGGACTGGAGCTGGTCCCTGCTGTCTGCTGAGCTTCATCTGATTATGGTAATGTCATCCAGAGATGGGAAAAGACTATTGTTCCCCTGACAGACAAGATTGATAACCTGTGCTCCACATGCATGTATAAACACACACACACACACACACACACACGCAACAGAGAAGCAGAGATGGTGATGACAATACTGTTTCCCTGTTAATCAGCCTTGTTAAATGTCAGTCGCTGCAGCTGATAAAAAGCCAGGAATGTGACGATTTATGGCTCAAATTATCTGACGTGGCACAGACAGACAGGAGAAAAAAATATGCCTCGAGACAAATAAAATGTCTGGAAAGAAAGACGTGATACATGCAAGACCTCATAACCTGGTCTACATGCGGCTTATATCTGGATTTAAAACGTTTACAACAGTGTTAACAAGTAACTTGGGTTCAGTAAAGCTTCACTACAAAATCTACTGAATTTAGCAAAACACACTCGACTTAGAGCTGTAGCCCAAACCTCCATGTCTAACACGTCAAAAGTTCCCTACAAACGTAGGGTCAAAGATAATAGAATAATAGAGGACAGAATCGACAACTGCCAACATATTGATCGCACTATTTTTTAAGTGGCTAAGGATTATGTTTCTCTTCCTCACCTCTTGTTGGCTGGTGTGCTGGTGTCCTTCCTGGATCCAGATCCAGATGGGGACGGCAGAGTCCCGCTGCCTTTCTTTGGTAGGATGGTCCCGTTGTTTACTGTGGGCCGTAATGGCAGGGTGGCAATCATTGGCCTGGCTGGAAGAAAAAGGACAACGGCAGGGCATGTTCAGAAAAAAACTGGATACAAGATCAGCTAATGTGGAGTCATTAAAGTAACATGTTAGAGGGAGTCAGAAATAATAATTAGTGAAATGAGGTAAAAGTCTGTATAAAACTGTATTTAAACATACTGTGTAGGGTAGGTGTAGTGGAAAGCTTCCCAGCATGCACCCTCTGTTTAAGCATGTTTCTACAACATTACAAGTACTATTGTGTTTGACATTTTGTTCTATAGTGTTCCCACTGCTCCTGCTGTTCATCTGTTGTTATTTCAGTCAGTATTAGGAGCAAATCGGGTCAGATGGTGAGCGTTGTGCTGTGTAGGTTTGGTGAAAATCCTGGTGAATGCAAAGGTGCTCAAGTATAGTGCTGAGAAGCTAATAAAGCATACTAAACTAGAAACTTTGATTCAGAAGAACTCTTCATGTCTTGTGTTTTATGGCCAAAAAATAACATTTCTAAATGAAGTAAATTGGCCATGACCAACACAATAATCACATAAAAAGACATTTTTAATTAAAAACAAACAAATGTGATTAACTTTCTTAAGAAAGTTTTGGTTTTGCCTATAAACTTGTCCACCTTCTGCTGTAAAATATATGTAACTACAAAGATATCACTGAGTCCTGTCCACTTGAGTGTTGAATAGAAGGAGCTTTCTCTTTGTTTGTTGGTGGTTAATGCAATAATGATGGTAATAAAAACTTAAATTGAACCGTAACACTTTGTAATTTTAATTGATATATAGTGCACCAATTACTGTTACAGCCTTAAACACCACACATATAAAATACTCCCTCTGCATCGTGCTCTTCAGTGAGGGTTTCAAAGAGATATGAAATAATTGCACAGTGTGATAAATCATGAGGAGAAAAGTAGAGGCAGCACATGAGATTGCTATTCCAGAGAAATCCCAAATATAATCCTTATATGATTATATCATTTTATTGATAATATTGTTCTGTTTCAGTTACTTTTCCATACAGATGACACACACACACGCACACACATATGCCACTCAGGCAAGCCCACAATAGCAAATCCAGGCTGCAGCGATAAATATTTAATAGACCCTGTTCATCCAGCAGACACGCACACACGCAGGCCTACACACACACATACTGCTCTGTTATCTTTCATGTAGTAATTACGCAGCAGGGGGCAAACCGAGGTTGTAATTTTGTTAGCATTTTAAAGAAGATGAATGTGTTTCTGTGTGTGTCCACGACTGTCCACATGCAGCCTGCGTGTTAAGCTTTCTGAAGCAGATTATTGTGCTTCAGCAGAGGGGAGTAAGCTGCTGGCTCCTTGCAGCTAAAAGTGGAGAACAATAAGGGAAAGCAGCTCTGAGTCTGAGTCATCCTCCAGCTCCCAAATCAAACTGAAACTTCATCCGTTCACAGTCACTCCGGAGACTGAAGCTGGCAGCAGCTCAGAATCCTAATCTGTTTCATCACTCAAACGCACATTTGAGGAGATAAAAAGGCACGAAGTGCAGCTGATTTCACATGCAGGCTTCATCAGCCTCTTGGGTGAAAATGCTATTTGAGAGACAGATTGTATCAAAAACACCTCAGCTGAAAATCGACACATGCGGGTTTTGTTACATAATAAAAGCACGACAAAAACGGAGAAGAGTATCATTGATCAATCTATGATGTTCAGGGCTTTCTTATTCTTTTTTTTTTTACTTTTGGAAAATCTGCCTTCTACATTTCTCACAGTGACTTTATTGAGAGAACAGATGAGAACATGTTGCATTCAGCTGTGTGATTTCAGGTGGAGAGAGCAATAGTAGACTGGAAAAGAGTTTGTCGAGTTAAGTAAATTAAGAGTTGTAAGGAAATAGCTGGATTTAATTCCGGACTATTGTAGCTTAAATGAGAGAGGTGTTGTTTCTACTCTAGCTTAAAGAAATAGTTTGATATTTTGGGATATATGCTTATTCACTTTCTGAGAGTCAGATGAGAAGATCGATACCACTCTCATATCTGTCTCTTCAATACAAAGCTACAGCCTGCAGCTAGTTAGCTTAGCATAGCACAAAGACTGGAAACAGGGGGAGACAGCTAGCCTTCATGTTTAGAGTGGTGTTGATATTCTCATCTAATTCTTGGCAAGAAAGCGAATAAGCATATTTCGAATAATTCGCATAATGTCGAACTATTCCTTCACTGTAACTTCTAGGGCTGAGGCTGTAATGTGTGGAGGATTGCGTTACATTGCCAGGTGTTGCTGTTACTTTGTGCACATAACATCACATCATTATGTTTGGGCAACTTTCAGTAGGAATAAAACAAAACACATCAACAGCAGCTCTTTTTTTAAAAGGGAAAGGAGTTTTATGGGGGAATTGTCCTTTAACAGAAAGGTTTGGTCCATTGATAACTTTAAATTATCAATGAGTTCTTGGACTCAAAAACATAAAAGAAGCATGTTGCGTGTATACACTATATAGACACAAATGTCCCCTGGTTAACAATAAAACTATTTCTATCTTTAGACTTAGATCATAGTGCATTGACCTCAGGCAGTGCAGTACTGAAAGTGTGTTTCCTAGAAAAATACTACACTAGCTACAACATAATACCAGCAGGCAGTGACTGAAATGTGCTTTTCGTAAACACAACACCAGGCCTGGTTAGTGCAGACAGACTTCACAGTCAGCCTACCTGGCTTCCGAACATTGCTGTCTGCTGAGGGAGACTTTCTCATCAAAGCAGTGTCTATACACACAACGCACAACATGTCGAACGACACAACACAGTCCGGGAGAAGGGAGGACAGGAGGGAGAGGAAGAGGAGATCGACAACTAGTCAGAGGAAGGAAATAAGCAAGATTTGAAGGAGACATCATCAGCAGGAAAGAGAAATAACAAAGTGGAAAAGGGTAAAAAGGATACTTCCAAAAACGTGCATGTAAACCACAATGTGTGTTGTACTCATGAATGGCAAAGAACTGTTACCTGCTGACCCTGTTGCTTGACACCCAAGAAGATGGAATTGAAAAACCCATAAAAATATGTATGTATGTTACCTTTGGTGGGTCCTCTGCGTGACCCCATGGCCTGCTGCTCCTCAGACACGTTGAGCCGGCGCACCACGTCGGCCAGAGCAGACTTTAGCAGCTGAATCTCGTCCTCCTGCATCTGGACCCTCTGCTCCAGGGAGGCGATGCGGTCGGTCACCTCCATACTGCTGGCTGCTGACGCACTGTCATCTGAGGAAACACAGTGAGCTCAAATCAGAGATGTGAAAAATGTCACAACGCTGATATATTAGGCCTATAGTGGCCTTTTATATAATATCAAATATAGGTCAGTTAGTGCTGCGGGATGAGTTGCTAATAGAACATATTCTGTTTAAAGGAATAGTTCAACATTTTGGGAAATATGTTTATTCTAGCTTACTCTATTATTAGAGTTAGATGAGAAAACTGACACCACTCACATGTCTGTGTGTTCGATGTGAAGCTACAGCCAGAAGACGGTCAGCTTAGCTTAGCTTAGCATAAAGACTAGAAAGAGGGGGAAACAGCTAGCCTGGCTCAGTCCAAAGGTAACACAATCCGACTTGCAAGGAAACCAGCGGAGACTCCAGGAAGTCACTGCTCCCTGACATGAATTAGTCCTATACATAACCCCCTATAAACCCATAACTTGTTGTATTTACACTTTGGTTTTTGTACAAATTAACCAAACGAGATGTAACATGTTAATTTGTGAGCTTTAGAGGTGCTAGTAGGTGGTTTTTGTTACCATCAGACAGAGCCAGGATAGCTGCTTCCCCCTGTTTACAGTCTACATGCTAAGCTAAGCCAACCATCTCCTAGCTGTAGTTTCATTTTTACCGTACAGATATGAGAGTGGTATCAATCTTCACATCTGACTCCCAGCAAGAAAGCAAATAAGTGTCCCAAAATGTCAAACTAGCTGACTGCTTTTCTATTGAAACCTTTATTCATGATCCTGTTCTTTGAGTTTAAACTAACTTAACACATTATTATCACCTCTCCACCTGACCTCGATAGAGGCCAAGCACCGGCCACCAGGGTCCACTTCATTAATGATAACACACACACACACACACACACACACATCCACACACGCACATGCAGGGTCTCCTCCATTAAGACTTTGATGTCACCGTGTGTTGATGAAATATTAATGTAAATCACTGCTGTGTTTTCCCTGCAGACTCGCAATAACAGTCTGATGCATTATGCATTAGAGAGCAGGCATCTGGTGATTAGGCAGATCTGCGTCGGTGTTCCTTCTGAGAATCTGAGCTGAATCCCGACTGCCTGGTAACATTATGGAAATGTGAGGAAGCTCTTGACTTCTGTAAATAAATTCTCAAACAATCAAGTACAACAGTTTAAACACATTGAAATGTGTGAAATGTGTCTGAATTCAGACAATTTGGTGAAAGCAAAGTGGTGTGATGAGCCTCTGAGTGTCTCAGATAAACAAAAACTGCTCAGGGGATTCAGGACCTCCCTGACCAGAGCCGCTCCCCTTTCAGTGTATGTTAATTTTATTACCAAGAAAATTTCAATAATTGCTGCAATAACACAAACTTGGGACACAAGATATAACATTACTCAATATTATAACATTAATATAATATTTACCTAACTTGTTAAAAATTATTTTCCAACTGAACAGCAAAGGTGTTTTTAAGTATCATAATATAATGGAAGAACTGATGTTTGTAGCTAGTTTTAATATACAGTAGATTAGTCATTACCAATTTTTCAAGTAATTCTTAATCGCAGCTAAAATGTCAAAAATTGCCAAAAGTTTAGCATATTCAGGTAGAAAACCCCCAAAACCTGCGGTCAGAGTTTTCAAGCAGATACATATAATTAAACCATGATTATCTATCTTAAAATGTAGTTCTTAATGTATAAATCATTATTGAAATAATGTGATACTTGAGCCTGTGTGACTGCCACACTTGTTTAGATACTCTTTTTTTTATGCATCACAGCAAGTATTCAGAAGTATATAATCCCATAAGATCCAATGAAGCCATTTCAATTTAATTGGCAGAACATGCCAGAAAAGCAATTTCACAGATTTGTTTATGAGTGGACAAATTCCATTAGTGAGCTGGTTATGAATTGTTTCAGTCGGGGAGACCCTCGATGAGACAGGAAGGTAAATTGGCAGAAAATGGAAATCTGAACAGATTCAGAACGGCTGAATCAACCAATTACTGTTCACACAGAAACACACTGGCTATAGGCATGTACACACACACACACACACACACACACACACACACACACACACACAAAAGTGTCCTCCAGTGCCATGTTTTATTTTGCTGGAATCCCTTTAGTCACTGTCACAGCCATTACTGGTGTCTTGTGATTAATACACACATAGATTTGAGACACTGACAATGCACCGGTCCTCCCAGTGAGGTTCCATAATGAAAACTCCCCATCTGGAGAAATGCAGTCAGATGAAAACTGCAGGTGCATAATCTAAGACATTACACTCCAAGCAGTGAAGTAAAATGAGAAATATGTCTGCTTTACTTTATACACTCATACATGCACTTACAGACAAATTTCTCCTCAAAGGAAATGCTTTCTTGTTTCATAACACACCACGCCAGTCTTACTTCTTCTTCTCAACACACATTGCCAAAGCCTCTTGCAGAGATAAAACTGATTTTTAATAACTTTTTGCTCACATGGAATGCTTTCTTTGAGGCTGCCCTTGTTCATATTCACATGCGAATGTGTGTCACAGAATGAATATCCAGAGATAAAGCTTCTATTATCTGTTCAGCATCTGTTGTGGGTCTGCTCCCAACACTGACACAATGACAGCATGATACCATCAGTCGTTGAAGTACAATGACTGGCTGTCACGGCTGTGATTTCCCGGCTCTGCACTAACATCCTCTGTCTGTCATCCCTCTGCCTGGTTAAAACCTCTGGGGCAAGTTAACGCCCCAATAACACGTTCACAGACGGGACGGTCATCAGTAAAGGTCAGTGGAGCTTAAGTTAGGTGTTTGTTTTCATACAGAAGAATGTGTGTTGGTAGTGTGACATTGATGCGACCGCAATGCAGTCAGTGTGGATTCAGCTAAATTTGCTCTTGATGTGACAGCACTCTCTGGGGCTCAGGTCACATGATCTCTGCCCAGAGAGTCAGAATCAGTAAAATGTCAATCTTCATTTAAAAACAAATCCATCTCCACATACACCCCTGGACACTCGTGTCTCTCTTTCATACCTCACAAAAGCAGATCATTACACCCCACCAATCTCCCCTCGCTCCAGTGCACTATTCACACCTGTCAGCCGGCTGCTTAAATTACTTCATTTCTGTCAGTCTTCTTCAGCTTCTCTCTGACTGTCTTTTTCTGTCCCCGTTTCATTATCTGGTCAATATGTGGCTGAGTCATAAATCCGAGACAGATCTCTGAGCCTCTCTATCTGCTCGCCCTAATGCATCGTGACACGCTGCTCCCTATTACCTTCCTCTGAGAGGCGATTTCTGGCAGGACCACCTGCCTGCTTACGTGCTTGTCCATCACTTCAGCCACAGGGTCTCAGTGAAGGGCAAATAGAAAACAGGCACTCTCTTTTTCCTGCTCTAAAATAATCACACCCTCCCCAACTTCTCCATCTTAATTGTGAGTCATTTACTGACCTCATTGTCATCAATAATGAACACTGGAGCGTGCACACATGCTCTGACCCGTTTCCCCCCCTCTGCACTCTCATCAACCACAAAGATCAATAGACTGAAGGAGTAAAAAGACTAAAATAGTCCTGGGTAAAGGCATCTGATCAACACAGAGAGAGCACTCTCACATTCTGAGCAATGCACGGCGACCTCATGTATAAAATATTTCTGCGGCAGCCCTGTGTTGATCTGAGCTGTCTGACTTTCTAGGTGACTCACTCCTTCACTGGGACACCTAAAGACTTGCACTTCCATATAGCTACTATAGAAACACACGTAAGGATGTGAATATACACATTCTGGGAATAAAAGAAAATTAGGTTAAGGAAATTCCTTCAGAAGAAATGACATGATTCCAGCTGTCTCACCATGTGTTCGAGTGCTCCTGCACACTTTGACAATAACCCACGGACAACCAGAGTGATTGATGTCTATTTCCTTTTCACTCAGCGGTGCAGAGAAGCCAAACAATAAAGCTAAATTGACCTGATGGAAAGTTCAGTGGCCAGGTTAAGCTGCGCCACAATGGGGGGTTTTGAAAAACCACAACCAGTGTTTGCAGAAAACCGAACCGATCAAAGAAACAAGAGGTTGCAGGAAACCGCCTGTCACAACATTATGACAACAATTCCTGTTTTTCAGAGACAGAAAGACCGTTCTGATACCACGCTACTGGCACATCTATCTACTTGCTGGATGCAGAGAGCAAACAGCGCTTTGCCAGCTGGTTTTAATTTCATAACATGAATGCACAGGGCCAGGTGGTGCGCTGCCATAGAGCTAGTTCAGCTGCTGCAGATTATGCCTTCAGGAAAGCCATTTCTCCCAAGACCACTGAGTCACACATATTAAACAACCTGACTTCAGTCTGTTGCTGGCTTCACTAATGTAAGTCCGGACCTAATCATAATCAAGTGGCTTGCAGGATTTAATTTCATGCCAAGAAGTAAAGGAGGTAGTGATTTAGAGACAGACACGGAGAAAGGTAGAGGGATAAGATGGAGACAGGAGTTGAATGAGAGTGAATGAAGGTGTGGCAGTGAATAACCCTGATAATAAAACAAAACTAACAGTCTACAGACATGCTAGCAGCTCTGTGAGGCTGTACTTAGGCATGGCGATGTTTTGAGCTAAATGCTAGTATGCTAATATGCTCACATTGACAATGCTAACATGCTGATGCTTACCATATATTGTTTACCATGTGTCACCATCTTAGGTTAGCGTGATAGCATGCTAACAGAGGATTACCAAAGGCATTATGATTCATCCTCTGGGGATCATGAATGATTCTTTCACAGCAATCCATCCAATAGTTGTTGAGATATTTCAGTCTGGACCAAAGTGGTAGACCAACCAACATTGCCATCCGCAGAGCCACACTGCTAGCATGGCTAAAAAGTAAAATATGAATGTGTGTGGCTGAATGATAAATTCTTTTTCTTATTATTATGCAGAGTAAAAGACATAAAAAATGCTGTGCTTGAAATTGCAGCATTTAGAAAATTGCAGTCTGTCCCAGGTATGACTGAAATCATCCATCAGGTGCATGTCAGCAGAATGAAAAATTGCAAAACCAATTGCGTTAGAGATTTGAGAAAGAAAAGAGAAAGCGAGAAATGGAGGAGAAAGAAAGAGTTACTTAAAGTGCCATCAATCCCGTGTGTCACCTGCAGTGAGCAGCAGGTGACCTGACAGAGGTGTATTAGCTAATCAAGTGGCCAGATTAGGGAGACAGACGTTTGGTTTACAAGCTGCCTCTGATGGTTACTGCTGGACCGGAGCTTAGGGGCTATAAATAGACAGAGGTGGATCAGAGGAGGGGAAGCCCTCACGCACGACCTGAGTGGAGATGTAGGCAGGGAGAGGGAGAGAAACACTGCAGGGAGAGCTTGCTTTCATGTCAAAACAGAAGCACTGAAAACCCACAAAGAGACTAACAGAGGGATAAAAGAGAAAAAGAAGGAGCTGTGAATGTGTGTGTGTGTGTGTGTGTATACAGGTCAAAAAGAGTGTGTGTCTGCGTCAAAGAGGAGCATGAAGAGAGGCCGAACGACTCCCACGAGAGATCCTACTGTCCTTGTACGAACATGTTAAACCCTTCCTTCCTCCCATCAGCTACATCCTTCCCGGGGTCAAACTCAGGTCAAATGGGATGATACAGCTCCCCCACCTTGCTGCTCTCCCCATCACACAGACTCTCACACACAAAGCACTGACACTTACACACACACACACACACACACTTCATATGAACACACAAGAACAGAGATGCAGGAGCCAATTGTGTGGATAAAACCACTGTCAAACAGAACCTGGTACGGCTGAGTGCATGATTAGATGATGTAACAAACACCATCAGCATTTCGGTCTGCCTGTACAGTCCCGAGAGACTGTACACACATTATATTTCAGCATTCTCTTTCTGGAAAAAGCAAATCATTGCAAATGATCGTTCTAGTGAGAACAGTGGGTCACAGAGTTGCGCTTTGCCATATGCAGAGGATGTGTCTCTATTTCAGGGATTTATTTTTCCCCATCACTCCATGTAACCTTTATCAAAATGTGTTTCCTCTTTCAGTTTCATCATAATAAAAACTAAAATGTTGAATAGAAGAATAGAAGTTGTGTCATATAAACTTGGCCTATATTATAATTCAAATTCAGATTGTTGTTTTGTTTGCCATACATTCGTAAATCGCAAATTTTTTCTTCTAATTTGTGCATTTGCCTTTGCCTTTAGCAACCCAGTACTATATTTTGAGATATTAGGATGGTGTTGCAGTTCATTTTTCTAAGTCTAAATAAAATAATAATAATGCTGGGGAGAGTCTTGCAATTTTAAGAACTAAAATATAAGATTTAACCCTTCTTCCCACCCCCGTAATTCTGGTACTAAAGCCTTTCTGAGACTGAGGAATCTGAAAGCCACAAAGGAAGAGATAGGGGAAAAAAGAAAAGAAAATAGATAGACATGGCCCATTGAGGCAGAATAACTCCTTCTTAACTCTAACACAGACTGTATATACACCAATATCCCAACACCCTGCTTTGACAAAACACACACACACACACACACACACTCCTACACACACTCTTCTGTGTCAAAGAGGAAGTGTTCACGGCGTGGCAGAGGGATTATGCAGGATATGTGGAGCAGATCTTGCTCAAAGCTAGTGATCCCTAAACTCAGGGGGTTTGAGCTCAGCAGCAGACTGGATTTGTATTCTGTCTCTCTCTCCGTCTCTAACCTCTTTCACCTCTCTCTCTATTTTTCTGCCTCATGAAACTGGTAGGATGGAAATAAGACTAGAAATTAATTGACTGTGGGAGGAAAAAGAGAGACTGAAGCATTACACTTAAAGAGGGCTTGGCAGTGAAGTATTTCATTGTCTTTCACTAATATTTGTCCTCTGTTTCTCTTGCTCACTTTTATGTTGCTCACTTGAATGGCAGATTAGCTTTAGTGGTAGGCTGTTTGGAAAGATATGCAGTGAGCGTGGGATATTTGGAGCATCAATATGCTAAACTGCAGTCAGAAAGCATCCTTGTAGTGGTGTGCAATGTGAATCTATAAAAATAATAAGTTGTTGCAAGTGCAAAATAAGTTCAGATTAAAAGTGTACGTAGATAATGTGGTGATAGGGAATTTAACACTACCAGAGATTTTCAAAATAATAAATTTAAAGTTGTAATCCTTAAGATTTTCATTACATCAAAGCTGAAGTAGTTAACGCACTAAGGTTACGTTACTGAAGCTCAGTTAAAGCAGCCGGGGAAAAAAACAACAAAAAAGTCTGTTGATGTTCTATATTTATCCCATTATATATATATAGTAAATATTATGGCTAATATATTGGAGCTTTTTGCTGACTCATCTCAAACAGGAGTTGTTGTTATGGTAACAATATTCATGAAAAACATATGACATCTGTCTAAATTAGAATTTAACTGAAGAAAGACACCCTTCTTTTTGCTGTGACTTTTAGGGAAGGAACAGACCACAGAAGCACTAAGTCATGCTTGGCAGCGACTCCGGGCTCTGACACAAGCCTCTTGCTCAGTCTCAACCTTTCTCCACATAAAACAGGGCTTTGTTCCTCAGTAACAAACAACCAGGAAGGAACAGGAGGCGGGACACTTGCTCTATCCAATGTGTGTGTGTGTGTGTGTGTGTGTGCACTCGTGTTGTTCCACCCAGTAACAGTGTTGTTATGGGAAACCAGATTTCCATGGTGAGAATGGTCTCCCACACATACACATACACAGTGAGAGTCTGTGTGGCAGAGACGGTCACCATCCTGAACATCAGCCAATCGTATATCTGCCATCTGGGGAGGGGGGAACATACAGTGGCACTGTTGGCATCAGACGAGATCATTACACAACTAGACTGACGAGAAATATTAAAAACTGATTTTAGTTCGATTTTTGGTGTGTTTCTATTCTTGAATCCTCCAATGCACTCACACTGCTGTATATCTGTTCGGTGCACTTCAGGAGTTATTTTGTGATGATTTACAACTGTCTGCTTCTACACACGGCCTATTCTCACGAGCATAACTTCACCCAGAAAAACACACCTGAGCCTGTCACATCCAGGTTTGTTAAGCTCGAGCGAGCAATAAACCTCACAAGGCCACCTCATTACATTTTCTTTGCTCTCTGTGGTCACTATGGACAGCTGCAGTGGACAGGTGGGATGTCTGACTATTCTGCTTTACTCAGTTATTAAATTAAATGCTTCCAATGTCTGAGTAGACAAACATGCACTTCACTTTTTGGTTCTGATTGTAAAGCTGTTCAGGAAATATCTTCTTCTATGGAAATTGCATAAAAAATACATTTGAGAAAAAAAGTAGTAGTTACAGTTGGAGTTGTGCTCTATTTCAGTTCTGATTGGTATAAATAGTTCTGGGAATTTTGGGAGGTCCCAAGTCATTATTTCAATTTTTCCCACAGCTCACTGATTGGACCAGTCAGCTTCTATGCAGCTGCTGGGCTTAACTGAGCACAGACTGAGGTCTCTAGATCTCAAAATTTATCATACGATTGTTAACTACATTAACTACGTTTTATGTTACCTTTTCAAAACATAAGAAAAAGCAATAAATATCAAAATCACATTAAAAACTTTAACATGCATTTATGCTGCAACTGATGAGATGACAACTCACAGTTGTCCGTTGTCATAGTAATACAATTTGCTTTCTGGCTCTGGAGGTTTTCAGCAGCTCAGCAGTCAGAAAAACTAGTTACCGTCAGACCAAGCGATGGAAAGATTTGACATAGTAAACAAAGAAATGCTGATACATCGCAGCCCTCAACACAGTCTGACAGGACTGAAGCCAACATCCAAACCAAAATTAGACTGAACACTACTCTGCTAACGGCTTAATGGACAGGTTTTGGCTGCTTGTGGAAGACGGATATCCATCATTGTCCGATAGCACATTCACTGTGGTATTACACATTCCCACCATCACATGTGTGATCTGGCGCTCTTATCCTACATGAAAGTGTCCATCAGTGGAGTCGGACCTGCAGGTTGTGCTCTCTCTCCCCCCTCCCCTCTGTCCCATCAAAATGCCTGCAACCTTTTATTTTGTTGGGTTTGTCCTTAAATATTTTAGCTAATTTTAATTTTTAAGAAAATTTAAGAAATATATTTAACATTCATCTGTAAACCTGCAGAGCACCTGTTTGTCAGGGATGGGGAGTCTTAAGCGGCAGGAGAAGGACCCAAATGCAGACAGCAGGAGGCTCCAAGATGTTCCAAAGATTTATTATAAACGCTTACTTGCAGATACAGGTAGGCAGGCAAACAAGAAGACAAGTCCAGGTACAGGAAATCACAAGAGCACTAGAAATTAGTCCAACACAGGAACAACGCTCGACGAGCACAAAACGCATCTAGACACATGACATCACACGAAACAATGAACCGACAGGGAACACAGGAAAAAAACAGGTATACATAGGGAAAGGCTAACGAGGGAATCAGGGGCAGGTGCGCAAAGGGGAGCAGGTGAAGACAATCAAGGATAACGACACAAGAGCAGGAACACACAGGAAACAAGAGACAAGATTACAAAATAAAACAGGAAACTAAATAAAGAGTCCAAACTGTTTTCTTTTATTCCATATTATTGAGAATGAGCCTACATTACTTAATATTGCTATAATTATATATATATATATATATATATATATATAAATAAATTTGTTAAAACCGATAAGTATCTGGGTACACACTGTATATGCATGTTATGTTGGGGGTTGTGTGGCTCAGGGGGGCCATGACAAAGCATTTCCTTTGAAGGGGCGCTGTGGTCTGAAAAAGTTGGGGAACCACTGCTTTAAGTTTTCCTTTCACAAAAGTGAGTAGTTCTTTACTCTTAATGCAACAGGTCTTGCATTCTGGTCTGGGCTGATCTTTACTGTCAGTAGAGAGATTGGTAGCTTGTTCTTTTCTGTAATGTATTTCTGGCTGCATAACTGTCTGAGAACAAAATGTGACATTTGCCACTGATGTTTATGATGAAAGATTTCTGAAATCATACTGTAACTGTAGCTGCACTACAACTATTGGAAGTTAAAGCACATTATCTAGTTTGGAATGAGAAACACGCCAATCAAAAGAAGGTACATTGTAAACCATGTTAAAGCATGGACTTTTGCTTTAACTAATTGAAACTGTCAAACTGACAACAATAGAGGGGAAACAGATCAAATAATCATGTCCATCCTCTTTCCTCTCATCTCCGCACCTGTGTTCTTGATGAATCTATTATTTATTGAATTATTAATGGGATCCTTCTCCTTTCCCTCTCCATCTGTTACAGACAGTCTGAACACATGCAACGCGGGAAACACACACACGCATGCAGAGCCGAGTCCTCCCCTTTAGTTCTTCCATTAAGGTGTAAGAGACCAATTAGGGTGCTGAGCAGCCTCTGGGAGCTGCACCACGGGCACCCAGGGGTTAATTATTATCTGTTCACATCACAACTGGCCAGATGAAATCTTGGCCAGAGTTTAAAGACGAGGAGCGACCAAATCAGTGGGTCGTGTCTTTAAGCCTTCAGACAATATGCTGATGGAGATAATTACCATAAATATAATCGAGCCAACACTCACCTTGTCACAGTTATTTAATTGATCTTTAATTAATCTTAAATGTTTTGGCGACGTACTTTGGGATTAAAAGGGAGATTTATGCACAGACATTCATATGCATGGATATGCATGTGCACACATGAGTGCGGACGCAACATAGCTGTGCCCACACAGACACACACTGATGATAAATGCTGAAAATCATTTGCATACTAATCTGAAACATATTGAAATACTTGACTGAGCTTTACAGCATCTTCATATGTGCAAATACATTATTAAATCTTTTCTTGAGTCTCTCTGATTGGACCGAAAAGCTTTGGCGATACTTTGAGCATCAAGCAGAGACTAAAAATAATGGCCTCTCCTTGGGATTCTGCTGACTTGTGTGATTTATTACCAGTCACCCTCCCCTTCAGGTAGAAGTCAACGCTCTGTGGAGCACATTTAGTGTTAACATACATGATTCTGTTTCTGGCTCCTTCATGGTATTTTTACCCATCCCTGACATCCTATTCAATGACTCGTGCAGCCTGTGTATCTCCTCTCCTGACCTTGTGATGGTATGCACACACACACACACACACACACACACAACCAAGGAGTGCTTCTCCCTTTCATGTTTGACTACCTTAGTTACACACACGCAGAGTCAGTACATATATATTTAGCACAGAAACTCACACACTCCTGCTTTACATGCCTGATTGTTTTAGTGGGTCATGGGATGAGGCTGCGTGAATGTGTGTCAGTGGAGGAAAAGATGGGAGAGAGAGAGAGGAGAGGGGAAACACTCAGACAACAAATGGCATCTCCTGCCCGCTGGCTCACCAAGAGGCTGTTTCCATGAGCACGCGGACTCTGACCTTGTTTCTGAATAAAACACAATGACACAATGTATCACAAGGTAACCACACCATACACAACAATATTTGTGATACTGAAGACGAAAAATTACTTCTGAGTTTTATAGAGAGTGATTGCCAGAGAGCAAAACATTTTCAGTTCAAATGGTGCCACAATATTGATAAACATATTTGATATATTGCAATTTTGATAATTTGTCCCAGCCCCTTTTTTCAGTCCTATAAAGGGGAAGCAGCAACAACAATTGTGTTTAGCAAGCTCAAATATCATGACTCAAGTGTGGATTTCATTTGCAAAAAAACTACACCTATTGCTGCTACGAACATTATAGATCTGAAATGATTACTTGATTCATCATATTAGTCAATCAAATGAAAATTAATCGGCAACTATTTTGATATTTGTTTAAATAATTTTTCAAGGCAAAATGCTGAAAATTCTCTGGTTCCAGCTTCTCAAATGTAAATATTTCTGTTTTTTCTATGTTAGGAAACTGAATATCTTTGGCTTTAGGACCATGGGCTCTGGGAAATTATAACTGGCATTTTTGAAAATGATCATGAAAATAATCATTAGTTGCAGTCCTAAAACATTATATATTATCATAGTATTTCTGTTCGGGAAGCAGGTAATGAAGATGAAAATAATTACTTTCACTCAGTCTAGGTCTTAGTATCTGCCCTTTAGATTTGAGGCGCAGAAAAGGCCTTAGCAATGCCAGTCTGTTCACTGACATTAATTTGCATGTATGTAGATGCGCTACAGATGTACTAAATTTCATTATTGAGGTTGTACACATTTCTGCTAAAATGTCCACCTGCGCTGTTGTTTACTCTTCTATATCATTTGATTAGTGTGTTCCTGGCTTGTGGTCTAATCCTCCTCTTCTATGCAGATAATATAAAACACATTGTACTATGCTGATAAATTCTCCTCTGTATATACTGTATGTATCTGCAGAATGCCCCACTTACAAGTATTTAAGTCGGAAGATTCATGAAAGAGCAGGACACCAGTGTGGAGGGCGGGCACTACAGGACACTGGACTGCTTTCGTTACATAAGAGGCATCATTTCTCAACTGGCAACAAGGGTAGCCACAGATCAGCTGGTACACACACACACACACACACACACACACACACACAGCTTGACTCTCTTGCAGCACAATCTGCTGTTTTAGACAACACACCACAGAGCAGGAGACGCAGGGTATCTGCTGCTGTAGCCGGCTGCACACACACAATCACTCAATATAGCTGCAACATGAACACGTTTAATGAGCACACACTGTCACTCTGTAACTGTTAGCAGCTAATGGCTCTCTATTCTGCAGCATGAAACAGAAAGTGAAAGGCGATCCCTTATCAGGAGAAAGGGGAGAAAAAAGTAAGGGAGATAAGGAGCAGGAGGGGGGTTGGGGGTGGGGGGCAGCGTGCCTCGTGACTACAGAAACCCAAACCGCCTCGCTCAATATCTGACTGTCTGGAGATAAAAAAATGTAAAAAACAGAAAAGCACTCCGAGGTCCACTTGGGGCACTCGCACAAGATCAAACACAGAGCGTGAGAGAGTCTGACGAAAGAGTGAAGAGCTTGAGAAAGAGGGAAAGTAAAGCAAGCTGAAGGACAGAAAGAGTCAGAGTGTTAAAAATATCCAGCGACACTGAGAGAGGCTAGAGCGAGACGAAAAGAAACGGAAAGTGTCTCACTGACACAGCAATAGGAAATCAATATCTACCTTTAAATGAATCAGCAGCAGTGGATGAGTTATCCCACTTGTCGATACTTATTAAACTGCTGCTCTGGTACATGTTACAGTTACAGATGAATAATGGCAGAGAGACACATCATTTCCGAACACTCCCCTCTCTCACCGTTTCCACATTGACATTTTTGTGCACTTTTATGTGAGTGGATGAAGTATCAGAGTGCAGGTCAGCTTGCCAGCAGGGTTTACTACGCATTGATTGATAATGTAAAAGAGCAAGGAGTGAGGAAGGAGAAAATGAGGAAGAGGAGTAGATATTTTCTGGTAAATATACAGTATATTTTCAAGCTGAGAGTCTGTGCATGTGGATTTAACCTCAATAGGAAGGCATAACACAAACTACTTCGATTTCTCACTTTTGGAAGCAATTTTTGACCTTAAAAAGGTCTGCAATTTATAATAAATTAAAGAAAATAAAGGCCTCTATCAATACTATTTGAACTGAAGTTTCACTGTAGCCTTCAAACTAAGGAAAACAAAAGTCAAACTTAGGCCCACACTTTACCCACACACACATACAAACACATACACATCCTTCTGCTCCTCCCTGGCATCCTTCCGGCATCCGCTACTGTGCTTGGTAACGTGAGCGGGGCTTTAATCCTAATCCCTCGACACGTGCCATCATCAATCAGGGTTTGGATGGAGATACCCACAGATGCACAGCCAAGAAGGGGAGGAGGCTGAATGAAGTCGTGTCACCTCTACTGTGTTTCAAAATACCTCCTGCAGACATCAAACGAGCCTCCGTCTTTATTAATTTCCCCTCTCCGCCCTGCATGTCTGTCCCATCCATCTGCACTCCTACTGATTCAAACTTCCTTCCTTTCTTCATTATGCACTCACTTTGCTGGTGTTTGCTCGTCATTTCTATTCCCTTCTTCAACATGCCCCCTCACTTGTCTTGCTGACATGTTCTGGTGCCATCATGGTACACTGCCACTGCCGGTAAGGTGAGGGCTGTTATGCACCAATATACCAAGGCAAATTCCTTATATGTGACTTTTGGTCGGACAAACTGTGATAGGCATGTTTCACTACTTACTGTCATTCTAATCAAATGATCAATTAAGCAAATAAGTAAATAAATAATTGATAGATTAATCATCAGTCAGTTAGGAACACATGAAATCAAACTCTAAAGTTATGGCAGGCTTTGGATAATGGTTGGTAGTCCTGTAACAACAGGCAAACTAGGGAAAACAACCAGGATGGCCCTTTAAAGTGATGATAACATCAAATGGACACTGTCTTTCCCTTAAAATGAACAAGAATCCTGCTGATCTGATATAACATTGGTAAATTCTATAATGACAACAACAATCTCATTACCGGACACACAACACAGACTAACTCAATCAAAACTGTCCTCTTTTCCAGAACCAGTAGATCCCAAATGTGATTTAATGGATTTAACACAGACATTCACTTCCTTCATCAGCTGTAATCAGCGTGTGTGACTGAGTGTGTAATGGGGCTAATTTTCAGTTAGCCTGAGCTAGCCCCGACCCCCTGAGGACAAAGCATGCAGCCTGCGCATGTTTCTGCAGTTTAGCTGACCTAGTCTCTGAACATTAGTCTGGTTGGATGCTCCACAACACACGGGCCGAGAGAGAGGGAGAGAAAGAGGCGAATGAATGACATCATTGAGTTTAGCTTTGAGTGGATCTGGGTTCAGCTGGACGGCAGCGGCAGAGCAGTATGATATCACTGTGGCCTGCAGGCCCCACACACACACACACACACACACACACACACACACACACACACACTGGTCCTGCAGACATGTGAGCACACTCCCTACGTACATATACACATCCGCTGTAGCTTGTATGCGCGCACACACACACACACACACACACACCCCTTAACTAAGGCTCACCCAATTAAGCAGTCTGTTGGAACAACGAACAAGGCGCTGCTCCCTTGCAGTGAAGTTAAGTGTGTGTTAGGTTTGCGCGTGCGTGCGTGTGTGTGAAGGAAAGAGAGAGAAAGCAGGGGGTTGGAGGTTGGAAAATCCCTGGCAACAGCTCCTGAGCAGCATGTCTTATTTCATCTGCTTTCTCTCGGAGAGGATACATGACATTGTAAAGGATTACAAGCAACTTCGTAGTGTCAGACAACTCACAGGCTCTCCCTCTGGTTGCTGGTCATGACATGGAAAGAAGTACAAGGGGGAAAAAGAGGCTTAGTAGCATGCAATCACTTAACTAAATGTAGACTGAGTAGACAAAGTGTAGTTTGGATCAAGCAGATCTTTAGGTAAAGAAATCAAGTTCAAATATGAAGAAGACAGTTACAGTTTATCTACTATACTAAACTTCTCTCACCTGTCACCAAACCACTGAGCCTCGAGGGCGACACGTATATACTGCAGTACTGAAATGCTGTGCCTGCCACTGCACTGTAATTTGTGAGATTTTTAAAGGTCAGTCATTTCCTCAGAGGAAGTCGTAGAGCTATTCTGATACTGTACAACAACTGCTACACCTGTTTTTCAGGTCAATCCAACCGTCTCACCTCAGCTGTTATCTTTGGTGCTGTCAGCACTTTGCTCATCACACAGGAACACAACAAACAACACACAACACGCGGTGCATAAAACACTTCCCTCAGTTACTTTAAGGTTATCAGAAATCAGCACTTATTATTGTGACAAATGGGTGGCTGTTTTCAAACATGCACACCATGAACTGGATTCAACCTGATGCCTCACCTTTGGTATTTATCCCTGTCTCCTTGTTCCTTGTTAGACTGCATACCATGAAAAAATGAAGCAGATGTACCATCTTTAATTAGTCATTTATGGACTTGATGCACCAAGGGAAGCCTCTCAGGTGCAGGAAAATAGTTATCATATCTCTCTTTTCTACACTGCATATATAAAACATTATAGACATCATGCATGGTCTATATCTCAACTATAAGCTTCTCTAGCTCAACTCTTTGCCTGCATCTCCTCCTTTGCGATTGCTATAAATGTAATGAGGGAAATCCATAAGGGATAAAAGCTTTTAACTGGATTCACTTCATCAGTGATTCATGAAAGTAGTGAAGTACCCAGTATCCACGGCAGGAGATACCTCTATGTAATTCCACATATATGATTTACTCTGTTAGACAACAGTATTCCCCCATCCCATTGACTGCTAGTGCTTACACAGCACAGTAAATATTATTGATTTTTTCATTATCCACCAATGGCAATTACTAGGTTACTCTTCGCTTCAACAATGATAGCTTACACTCGCTAACCACCACACAGTCATTGCAACTGCTAAGTACACACTGAAAAATGTTAGATGTACATTAAAAACAATGAGGATGCCACACTGAGCAGGATGAGAGGTGACTCTTCTGGGGGAAGGTTCCACCCTCCATATGATAAACGTTTAATTTTATCTTAATTTAGCTGGTTCAGTGAAGCTCAAATCGGCATTTCAGCCTGGTTTAAAGTCCCTCTGCCAAAGTAGTGGTCTCTATTAGAGACAGCAGTTATTGTGCTGGGGATAATCCCCTTTGTGTAGGGGGCTCACTAACTGTAGTTTGTCAGTATGCAGGCAGTGAAACAAACTGAGAAACAAACTGTAGAGCCTCATTCGAAAACAATACACAAATGAAAAGAAGAATCCTTCCTTCTGTTGGACTGCGATATGCACCACTGTAGGACCTGTTTGAGCATAGTTTAGTAGTTTTGGTATTTTTAAATATTAGGAGGTAAATCTTACACAAGGGTTTACTTTTTAAAAAAAGAGACCAGAGCTTCTTGGAAATAAATCCTAAACTGATGTCATACTGATGTGTCATGCTGCTTTCCTTCTTCCCTGAGTCACCCTCTCCCACCCCATAACATTAGCAGCCTGGTTTCTCCCTCTGCCAGCAAATATAGTACATTAGTGCAGCACATGAGCAATAGTGTTGTTTTCTGTCATTCCTGTTGTGTCTCATTCAGCAAACTGATTGCAATCACCCAACAGGGGAGAAATATATTCATAACATACCCCTCATCACATCATGCAGAACCAGAGTAATCAGGGCAGCTGTTGTGAGCAAAGGACTGCTCCTCATCCTCCCTCCTTCTTTGTTTATTAGCTCTCTTGACGGCTGCTTTGCTTACATGACTGTTGACATTATTCTTGCTTTTATTCCAGAGACTTCCTTTTAATTCTACAGTCTGTTTTTTTTGTAAATGCCCTCTGTCCATATGTTCAAAATCATGCTTTCTAGTTTGACACAAGCTAGTACTAAATCTCTGCCAGTCAGGTTTTACAAATAATGAGGGGAAATGTACAAGACCATAAAGGGTGGGCTCCTTTTTCACCAAAGCCCTGGGAGCTGGAGCTAAAATACCTCATGTCAGCAACACAGACACACAAACACACATACACACATCTCTACTTGGTTTCAAGTTTAGCCAGTCAGCTGGTGACATGTCAAGTCCAGAGAAACAACATGCAGCCGAGGGAATAGAGGAGGAGATAGAGGAGAGGAGAGGATTAGTTAGTTTTACCGTTGCAGAACTGTAGCAGTGATGAGGTGTCATACAAGCTGCTGTAGCTGGAAAACCCGTCCTCCATTCTCAACCTCTGCTCCGCTCCTCTGTGCTCCCTCTGTTATCCACCACTCCTTAGCTCTCCTCTCTCTCTCTCTTGCTCTCTCTCTCTGGTGACTCCCCTCCGTTAGTTTATCGTTCACTTGGCATCCAAGGCGCTCCCTCCATTCACTCTGCACAGGTCAGGCTCCCTGGGTGAGTCACCATGGCAACCCATTCACTCCGATTATGTCATGTGAACTCCAACCCCTCTTCTTTTTCTCTTCTTTTTCAGCCCCCTCTCACAAAAAAAGTCCTGAACTACAGCAGCAAACACTCCCTGCTGAAGAATGACTGCACCGGACCGCCGGAGAGACACAGAGACAGAAGTTAAGAGGCTGCTGGTGGATTTGTTTTCCCCGTGTGCTCGTCCTCTCCTCCCTCCTTCTCCTCTTTTCCCCTCCCTCTGTCTTCAGCAGAGGCAGCTGTGTTTCGTTAGCTCTCACTGATCTCCAGCAGAAAAACAGCTTTAAGAGGGCTTGAGCTGAGAGCGCAGGCAAGCTCTGGCATAGGCAGTTACTCTGTGTGTGTGTGCGTATGTGTGTGTCAGAGGCTGTGTGTATGTGTTTAGATAAAGCTCGGGACAGCCCAGCCTTCCCCTGTCACACAGTGTGGACGAGTCAGAGCACAGGGGGCTGGGTCTGCCAGATAGATCCTCCTCCTTTCACTTGGTGGAAGAGAAGAGAGGAGGAGAGGAGAGGAGAGAATAAGGTAGGGTCTGAGAGGAAATGAGAAGACAGGAAAGGATAAAAGAGGGGAACAGAAGAGGTGAGGAGAAGGGAGGAGAGAGGAAAAGAGGAGAGAGGAAGAGAGGAGAGGATGAGGGATGGTAGGAGAGTAAATGAAAGGAGGGGACAAAAGAGGTGAGGAAAGGAGATGAGAAAAAGGGAGAGGAGGTGAAGAAAGGACAGGAGATGGTAAAATGGGTGAAAGTAAAGGAAAAGAGGAAAGGGCTGTGGGTCCCTTAGTCAATATGCAGCAGTTACTAGAGTTACTACATTATTCTACTGCTCTTCCACACATACAGACACAGACATAGAGTCACACATACTGTGTATAATGGCATGGAGTCACACGGGGACACACCATGACAAACCAACGTCACATCTTCCTTGAAGCCAAACATTTAAACATTGCCAAGGGATCTCTGTTGTGGCTAAACATGATTATCATTCTGTCCTCTGTCTGTCTTATCTGCCACGCTGCAGACTGCATAGAGACCAAGGGATCCTTAAAACAAGGACAAGAGGGGGAGAAAATGAAAGGGAGACTAGGGGATTTAGGAAAGAGAGAAATAAATGAGATGGAGGGGGAGGGGATGGAGGAGAAAAAGAAAGAGAGAGTGCTTGAGGAGGGTGTGGGGTATAGAGAGAAGGACCAAATTAAAAAGTGAGCCGGGTGGGAGTTTTAGTGAGGGAAAAAGGGGGATACCCTAAAAAACTGTGCTTCTTAATTCTAACTGGGGGTTTTGTATGTGCACGTGAGGGGGGCCTCTTTGCATTATTTATACTTCAAGCTTGCAGGGAAAAATAATAAGCCTAAAGAAGACAGAGTCTGTGGCCTATATTCATGTCTGAAACATTCCCCCCTTTCTTGCTAGATCACAAGACGGAGCCGACAAAATTACACAAAGGCAGTGATGCTCTGAGGACCAGGAGCAGGAGAGACCATGCAAGGATACATTTGTTTCTCTCAGTGTTTTTATAGTAGCCCAGCAGAAGTGATATAATCTGTCTGTGTGAAGCTCTTTCGGTGCAGGTAACTATCTAGAATCCTTTCTGGTTCAAAGGTTGCCCGCATAGATTTGACCCTTAACAGGAGGATGAAAGGGATACAGTGAAGCACCTTTTAACGGCTGATCAGTTTATGGTTCAAGGCTTCCGTGTTGTTGACCTCAGAGCTGCAGCCCTTATATTCTCTCCCTCCTCTCCCTCAGGAAAACACTGCACTCTGCTTCACTTTTTACACAATTACATAAAGCCACCATATGGTTTACCAAGCTCAGTAGCAGCCAGGATTATGTGAGAAAACAAGGTGCTCTTTGTAGACCGATGTTGCATTTGCACACTGCAATAGTTGTTTTGCAAAATCAAAAAAAAAAAAGGACACAAAGATTAAGTGTTGAACTTTACACCATTTGTACACATCACTCTTTGTCTGCAACTTATCTACAATTAGAACGTGGAAAAATGCAACAAGGTATTTGCATTTACTTAGATAATATGCAATCACGTTTCAGATGTTTAACCACCAAAAGGCCACATCCAGTGTTTTGATTCAGATACAGAAAGGAATTTCATGCAGCTCCTCACCCAGAGCAAGCAAGCAACACACGCTGTAAACATCCTTTGTGTTTTTGTTCTGAAGGCTGCGAGTCACACTGGTGTTTTGTCTGAAGGGGTTCAGATTAGTGCAAATCTCATGCAAGGGCAGAGTTGGGATGTAGATTAGGGACAGGTTTGGTTTATGTGTGTCTGTCTCTCTGTGCATATGCTCACGTGAGAAGAGGCAGCTAAAACTGGGGTATATTCCCTCCAAAATCCCCCCCATGGGTCCCTAAACACCGCCTACAACCCAGCGGGTGGCAGGTGGTGGAACCGCTGCTACTCCACCCCTCCTCTCTCCACACCTCCCTATTGTTCCCCCCTCCCACCACCCATCAGTGAATCCACAGGGTGCGCACACACACACACACACACACACACACACACACACACACACACACACACAATATAAACAGGATCGTGTTGTGCAGAGTGTGAGGATGTCTCACTTCTACCAACAAATACTGCATGTGTGCAGCCCACAACATGTGCAAACTGGGGCGACCACAATCTAAACATCTAAGTATTTATCAATGGACTACTTTGTAATTCAAGTGAACATCATAAAATTACATTTACTATTTGCTTTAAAGTGGCTATAATTAATATTTTTGTAATAACAGTATGACAGTGTAATGCGAGAGACGTTCCTCGTAGTGAGGAACCTACAGAGAATTATCAGCCCTCGGCTTCACGGAGCTTTATAGTGAGTTTCAGATCATTGTTTAGCTGATGGCCTGCAACATTACCGTTTTGGTTCTTTCTCACAGCTCTCATAGCGTTTGTATCAGAATGCACTTTAGCAAGGCTTTCTCACCTGCCCTGCTGACTCTGTTTTTACAGCTTTGGTTCTCGGGAGGCACTTGAAGGTCATATTCAAACTGAGCTTGGTTGTCCATTTCTTTTTCTTTTTTTTCTTCCAAAGAAAGAAAAGAAACTGCTGACATGCGTTTTATCCACAGATGATCAGTCAGCCTGTCAGTGGGCCAGGATTATACACAATCAAATCCAGAGCTGAGGAGGAAACAAGGTCAATCCTCCGTATGATCCAGCCACCATCTGTGTGCCTGTCCTGGTTATTGGGCTGTTTTGTGCTTTGCACCATGAATTAATCCAACCTGGCGTCTTAATGGTTCATACAAACAAAGCCTGTATACATGTATTTTTTTACAGTCAGTCAAGCTGGACATCTAAAGTCTGTATACACATCTTTATCTATAATGTTTTAGGCAGTTGACTGAAGGTTTGCTCCAACTAGTTAAACATTACAGTATGTTAATGACACTGGGAAAGTTGCCAGATTTACCAAAGTTTTACAAGGGCTTGAATGTCCTTGCCAAGAAATAACAAAGTAAGAATAATAACTCAAATATGAAGATTTTAGAGTTCATAAATGCATCCCAAGTCAAACATAACATTGAGATTGTTAATATTTCACTCAAGTGATGTGATAAAGTAGAGGTGGATGTGTAAAATCTAAAATGTAAATGTGGCTGCAGGTAGCAAAGGTCACACAGCCACAGGAAAGAGTGAGCAGAATATCCTCACCATGAAACAAGTATTCATTTGTTTCCCTGATGATTACATTCACATGAGGTTCATGAGTTCAGCAGTCTGGTCATTATGCCAACTCATTGTCTTACAGTGCAAGTAACAGTGAAAGGGCTGATATTAACTTATCTTTTTGCAGACATAACAGCATAGCTCTAAAAATGACAATTTGTCACAACAAACAATTTGTCTCTACAAATGAAATATTGTAAAGACATAAATGAATTCATGACTTTCGTGATCCCCTGACTTTTCCTCTTGCGCCACCAGCAGGTTGACATATGTAGGTTTGCCATGAAATTAGTGTATTTCAGCTGTAGTTCTTTTATAGACATTGAACAGACACAGAACAAGCAACTAAGACAAGAACACCCAATCTTGAATGTGTAATATCTATTCTATATTCTTAAAACCGTTCTCCATTTTTCTTTTTTTAATGTACTGTTAATATATATTTTTCCCTTGATACTAAAATGCTCAACTTTTCTCATTAGGAACATTAATGTTTTATCTTTTCATATCTTATCTTACCTTAGGCTGTGATCAATAAAACCAAGATCAATTCTCAAGACGTGACAGTAGGACATCTTGTAACAGTAGCTGTGCTATTGATGCACCTAGATGGCGAGAAGAGGCCAGACTAGCAGAGGATGTAATACTGTCTGTGACTGACAGGTTCACTCTTTCTAATAACTGTCTGGACAGGAGAGCAGAGATAGAAACAGTGAGAGATAGATTGAATGTGAGAGGGGAGAGTAAATCTCCCACCTGCTGGGAAAAATAACCTGTCATTTCTAATACATGCTTATCAGAGTAGGCGTCAAGTCCAGATTAAAACACACTGAATTATGAACTCTGCTCCCCTCACGTCAGACATTATTAGCTTCAATAATCTAAAGTAAAGACACTGCCTATGTACTGTGTGTCAGCGATATCAGCTATTGTTCCTTTTATCAAGGTCTAGTCCAACACTAGTTGGGAGAAAACAAGCCACTATCTGCTGTGAGAGTGTGTGTGTGTGTGTGTGTGTGTGTGCGTGCGTGCGTGTGGAAGAGAAACAAGTAGTTTGGTTTAATCCCGCAAGATCAACTAGAATCCATACAGAAGAGCTGTTTTACTGTCATACAGAAGTTTTTGTCATCATGAATTATGTGGAGGAAATGTGACCTACTTTCAATGGCGGAGAAACAGAGTGATAAGGTTTTGTTCACAGCTCTGCCTCAGAGAATCAGGCAGTATATGAGGACTCGCATAGCAACATAGATCCTGGATTCAAACCCTCAACATGATTCATGATTTGTGACTTATCCCAGTAAATCATCTACCTTCCTACCTGCCATCCTTATTACATCATAACTGTAAGAGGCTAAATAAAATTACAAGCCATGCATGTTAGCGGTTCTATGAAGCTTTAGGGCCAGCTAAATGCTAACTTTAGCATGCTAACAAGCTTGCAATGATTATGCTTGTTGATGTTTAGCAGCTATAATGTTAGCATGCTATCATTGCTTTGTGGCACTAAACAACCATGAGCTGAAGCTGATGGGAGTGACATTAGTTTTACAGGTACTTTGGTCATAAACCAAAGTATTGGACAAATTACAATGACCTCATGATGGCGCTAGAGGATTCATCCAGAGGTGGACATGAATGTGTGTACCAAATTTCATGGCAGTCTATCAAATACTTACATTTACTTTTAATACATTTCTCTTTTAACCACAAATGTCAACCTGCTGGTGCTAGTGTGACTAAAAATGTTCAGTATGGAATATCATGTTGTATGTAAACATGTATCAATACTTGCACCATCCGTTGCACCAAACTGTACTTCTAAAGTTGAATATTTCAAGTGCAGTGAAACAAGACTGCAGGATGAAAGCAAATGGCGGCGACACACTGCAGTGCACTGTTGTGGGCCACACAAGCAGCAGCAATGCCACATGATGATGTTACGATTCAGGAAAACTGGGTCACCACTTGTGTTTTTAGTAGTCTTTTGGTCATGCTCTTTAATAGCATTATGCATGTCGAAATCCCTGCCAGACTTTGTAATATCGACCACATTTACCGACATTGAAGAATTTTAGAGAAAGAGGCAGTCGTGAGAATGTGTTTTGCAAGTCTCTCTGTGATGCGATAATAGATTGGACGGATTTTAACAGCAATACTGATTCTTACCCTACCATTGGATCAGTCTGTCTTTTCAATAACAGCATTATGGGTAAAATGGATCTGATTAATGCCTGATCAGCACTTAAATGCTTTAAATAAACCAGTAAGGCTCTGGTGTGGTGCTGCAGCTAGAGTCATTGTAAGATAAACAAGTCTATGCTTATTGGATTCAAGGTGAATGATAATGAAAGTGTTTGGCTGTGGCTTAAAAAGAAAGAAGTCCCATCTCCTGTTAAGTCTCTATGGATGCCATGTCAAGACAGACTTTATGGGAGAGAGACAGAGAAGGCACGTGAGTGTAGAAGAGGAGAATCTGCTTTTGGGCTTTAAATAGCTCCTAATCCTGAGGCTGTGGAGCAGCGTTACATGTCCTACTCCAGCTCCTCTTTTCTCTGTCAATCACAGATCACATTATAGTATAGTATGCTGTCTCTCCATATAGCTCAGGTTCACTGGTAACACCTTAGCTTGACTGACCAATGTAAATACTCAGCATAGTTTCATCTGAATGTCAGTGGAGTTTTATAAATCAGAGCACCAGGAAGTGAGTCAGCATTTTGAGCCAGTGCTTCTCTCACACCCTTATTTATGCAAACAATAACGGCTGTTTATGCCTAAAGTTTCATGATTTGTTGCATGACACAAATTAAACCTGTCACTATCTCAACTGTGGATTCTGAAGCAACATTAGCTTGTCCAGTGTTCATACCTGCCATTATCTGACTGTCACTAGCTGTCATTGGCACCTGCAGTATGTTATAGCCACTTAGCAACAATAATTACAGCATTGCTACCTCTAGCTTCTAATCTCTCTGAGTCAAGTCGTTTTTATTTATATAGCCCAAAATCACAAATTTGCCTAAAAAGGGCTCTACAATCTGTACATCCTCTATCCTTAGACCCTCAATTTGGATAAGGTAAAACTCCCAAATGAAATCCTTTAATAAAGAAAACAAGCTCGTTCTTCCAGTGTGGAGTAGACAGACATGCAACAGATGTTGTATGTGCAGAGAGCAGGATTAGATTTTCAGTGAGCACACATGCAAACACTGTGAGAGGACCGACATGAGCAGATAGGCAGGCAGGCAGGCAAGAAAAAAAAGCAGATGGACAGAAAGAGGAACACAGAGAGACATGGAGAATGTGCCAGTAAAGGGGACCCACTCTATTATTCTGCACAAAACTCTGACATTCATAACATCATGACACTGTATCAAATCATATTGCACAGTATTACTTGAGCGTTCATTGCTTCTGTGTCAACCTTTGATACCTCTTCCTGCCTCCTTCCTCCCTGCCTAGCCTCCTCACCTTTACACTAATGATGCCATAGAAGTGGGGAAGAAGGGTTATAAACCACACTCACTTCTCTACATCTAATCTATATGTTAATGAGGCATAACTGGACACAGAAGTAGAACAGGATTGGTGTAATTCAGCAGACTGCAGTCCATGCAAATCTACTAATGCGACTGATGCTGTGTGCGGCCATTAAAAAGCAGAAAACAGCAACTTGCAGGTCAGCAGGAGACATTGTAATTTGTCAACCCTCTACTGCTGTGAAAATGATCCATTTATTTAAAGGACGGTGAACTAAATCCACATTATCACTACCATGAAAGTTCAACATTGCTATGGTGTGTAATACGGACACACACACTGTGTATCTCAGTGTGCAGGGCTGTGTGTTCTCTCAAGCAATGACAACATTAATCACATCTGACTTGGCCGCTGAAACATCCATGTACACCCTTCCCCCATTTCCTGAACGACCAAAGAACTCTGCTCTACTCTGTACAACCGTACACTCATATATACAGGCCAATATACACTGTGAATACACAAAACTGATCTGACCATGGGTGAAAATGCATACCCCTGCAGCACACAGTGTTATCCTTCACTCACTTTTCATGCACCACCTCCCACAGCTTTAAGCTATACATTCTTGAATGTCTATTCTATCCATTTCATGTCATTCTTTTGCTTTACTGTTCCTGCATCAAATAGTTTCCTCCTGCACTTGCCGGTCTCTCCTCTCCTGTTCCTTTCAAAGTCAGAGCAACTCAGTCCTCCAATCGATGCAGCCTAAAATAAACTCTGCTGAGGAAATCTGGCGTCTGCTGCAGAGTTTACTCTAATGCATACGTTGTGGCAGCCATGTTCCTCCCTGTATGTCTCGCATGCACACACACTCACAAAACTGCAGGTGACTGTCCTCAAACCTGCCTGACAAATGACCCATTTTCAGCCAGTTTGCTAATGTGAGGAATAGGTTTAACATCAGCAAAGCTACTTGTCCTCATATTCAGGGCACAGATGGAGGGCTGACGTCAGCAGGCCATGATGCCGTCTTCATCATCTCTCATCTGCATTTGTGAACACACTCACTCTAGCATGGCCACACAGCCACACACACACACACACACACACACACACTTCTCCATGTACAGTATCTGTATTGCAGGCGATGGTAACTGGATGCTGATAGCTTTCTGTCACATAAAGACTTGCCAGCTCCCATTGATGCCCCCATAAGTCTCAGTTACATGACACACAGCAGCCAGCGCTGCTTTTCACTTTTCACCAAACTGATCTCCTTGGAGACCGCCACTGCCTCTCTCCTTCATCCTCCTTACCCTCCCTGTCTCCCACATTATTCCTTACCTCCTATCTTCCTTGTTCAATTGCCCTTTTTTTGTCATCTCTCATTTTCTGCACGTTTGTACCTCATCTCCTTTTGTATTCCCAACCCAGTTTTTTTTTCCTATTTAGCTTCCCACTTTTCATGACCCTGCGCTTCTCCTTCACCCCATTATCAGATTCAGTACCACCATTCATAAAATATGATAATACTGCCACCTGCAGGACATTTGTTGAACTGCTGCTGTTTATTTTGTCCTGTTTCTCAAAGTGTTGGGGACTGACTACGTGTATTAACGTAAAGAAAGCTCACTTAGGACAACTGAAACAGTAAAATCCAACTCTATCTATACTCTGACTATATCCTGTCATTGAACTGTTAAATCTTTCTTCCATCAATCCTAAATACCAGACAGTAACAATCAACCTTTTTCACTGAAGATATTTTTACATGTCACAGTAGGGAAAGCACAGTTGTACATAATAAAATAATAACGGCTGAATTTCATTTACCTGCCTCAGTTTCAGGGTCCTGGTATTGTGCATGCTGGCTCACTGTCACACCGCCATGACGTACTGGGACAACTGAGCCATCGTTAACGTTATTAGTAGCCTAACACCTGTGCTTTTTTCTGCTAAGACAAGTCAAAATGGCTGCTGTGAAAAATACCTAAAATAGGATAAAAAAAAGATATTTCATAAATAAATATATACCATTTCAATGCAATATACAACCTTTTATAGGCAGGAAGAGATGTGTTAATATTATTTCTGACACAATTTGGGCATAAATGCATTCTGAATTTTGCTTCAGGGTACCAGTTTACTGAAACTAAACTTAAAACCTTCCCTGTATCTGACTCTCCAGCTACTAGGCTGCTTTTCTCAACAGTTTATGTCTACAAGTGCGGTTTCCTTTAAGTGTTATTTCCTTCAGATAACATCTTCATTCCCACATATCCTTGGAGGGTTCACCATTACATTGTCATCTCTGCACACAAACATCTCTTCTTACAGTTCGACAAGGCTGTTTAACCTGTGAAACATACTGTTTACTGTAATGTTACATTTTAAGATCCAAAGGTTTCTAAAAACACAAAAATGTATGAATAAAAATGTTAAAATATTGCACAAAATATTTCAGAATTTTCCCTTTGATACATTCCCATGTTGGATTTGAATGTTCAACTCAGAATAAGTGTGATACAGATTCGTGGAAGACATACATCAAGTACAGGTGGAACATTGGCTAAACTGTTGTCCGAGAGTGTGAAAAGAAATACCTGCATGTAGATAAGGAAAAATGTAAAGTGTAAATCTGGAAACACCAGTCTTAAGATTACAGTAGCTACTTTAATTTGTGGGATCCACAGGATGAGAGGACACAAAAAAGGGAGCAGCACTGAATTTAAGGCATTTCAGTGCCAGTAAGTAAATCACAGTGATTTTGCTTTGTGTCAGGGTTAGGGTTCAGCAGGTGTAGGAGAAGGACCCAAAAGCAGACATACACGGGAGAAGGAGCCGTTCAAAAGGTTTATTAATCCTTACTTGGTCTTGCTGGCAGGTAGACGGTGATGCAGGTGCAAAAACGAGGAACAGGTGAAGAGACTCAAGGATAACGACACCAGTGCAGGGACACACAGGAAACACGAGACAAGACAACCAAAATAACACTGGAAACAAGACCGACCAAAACTTCAAAATACAACAGGAACAACCAAAGAATCCACATAATAACACAAAGAGTCCAACTCATAATACAAAGAGTCCAGATCGTGACACTTTGATGTTATTTCCTGGCAAATCCATTAGAGTATGATATGATAGATAATGGAGGTGTGGTCAGCGGGTGGTCAGCTGCCCATCAAATACAATAACCACAATTTTGGCAGTTGTTGCCAAGGCTGTGGGTTCTGTAATTGACAACGTCAAACAGTTCTCGCACTGCTGAGTCATGTTTAATTAAACTGAGGAGGCAATCGTGCATGGACTTAGTCAGAGAGGAGAGGAAACAGATAAAAAGACAGGGAGAGATGAGATAGAGGAAAGGGGTAGGAGACTGAAACATGAGTGAGTGAGTGAAAGAACAGGACAAGGGGAAGGTTTCTATTTATAATTGATTGTTTCTGTTAGTCTGTCAGCCGGGCGGTAGTAAGGGCTTCAGCTCCTCTCTCAGCTTGACTGCACTTGCGGGAAATGAGCCTTCACTTAATGCTTAGCTGACACACACACACACACACACACAAACATGCCATGCAGGCACCTGCACATACACACAACACATCTTTATACCATTTGTCCCCAACTACCCTTGAACAGCCAGGTCACATGCAGCAATGTTGTCTCCACAAATCTTTCTCACAGGAACACTGGGAAGGATTGACAGGAGGTACAACTACCTTCCTACCTCCATCCAACCTCTCTCCTTTCCTTGCTTCTCTACATTTCTCTGATTAAAACTTCTGCACAGTCATCCTGCATTATTTTGATGAAACCAGAGGGGATTCTCTCAAAGTTTCCATATAAGGGCCCAAACTGAACCAGCTCCTCTTTGCAGCTGAATACTTGCTGGGTGAGCTGTCCCAGTGGAGGGCTTAGACTAAAACAGGATGGGCCGAGAAAGACCCCCCTCCCTTAAACATACACACATATGCAGACACACAAATCCAAACAATTTACAAGCATGTATGCACACATACACACCTCGTATATCTCTCTTGAACACAAATGCATGCACGTGTGCACAAGAGTCATACAGACATGCTTTCTGTTTCTCTTCCTTACCCATGGGTAGCCCCTCACAGTCAGACATAGCCAGAGAGAGAAGAGGATCAGGACAGTGTCTTCTCTTGTCAGGTGAGTTTCTGCAGCCTGCTGCGTCGTCAGAATCTGTGCCTCCTTGTTTTTGCTACAGTATCTCTGGTCAAACTCTCTGCTTTAAGCTGTCAGACTCTCTCTCTGTTTAGCTTTCTTACTTTACTTTCTATCTCCTTGTCCTCCCTCCTCTCTCTCCCTCTCTCAATAATCTGACCAGTGGCCAGTGGATATGCCACTCAAACATCTACACACTGTGCTATTGGACACTAAATTTGTAACTAGCAGTCCTCCCTTGGGATACTGTTTCCCTTAGATATGGCAGACCTTCTTAGATATGATTTCATGAACTTCTCTCAACATACATCTTGCCAGTGAAATAAAATAAAAGAAAGAAGGCTGTTTTTATATCACATAGCCTGCAACAAAACAAGAAGGCAAAGCTTTAAAAAACATTTTCAGAACCACTGTTGTTTTCTAGTACACCTCTTCTCCTTATGCCTTGAGCCTGTAACAGTAAACACAGAAAGTTCCAGTAGTCTTCTTATCCCTTGAGAGAGACAGGTTGGCCAAAACCTGGCATTATTCCAGAAAAGCTCAGTATTTGTTGTGGCAGTAGTAGCTTTTGTTTCCTGTGGGGGGCGCTTGTGTCTCATTGAATAGGAGCTTGTTCATGAGAAATTCTTTGTTGTCTCCAGTTCCTCAAGTGGCCTGGATACCAAGAAATTTTCAGGGTCAAGTGACTCTGTACTCAAGACTGCTATTCTGACAGCTAAACTTAATCTAAATGGTCTGTTTCATTCCTTATAAATAAACCAGAGGCCATGTTTGCGAGTAGGTGCGTTTGCTGCCAATTTCTACTCCAAGCAGACGGGCAGGCAGGGAAGCAGAAAAACAGCAAGTTCTGTTTCTAGCGGAAGTTAAGAGGCAACATAAAGAAGAATCCATGAAGGGGAAATGCAGGGGAATCAAAGATTGCAGCCAGCTTTGTCTCTCCTTCTAACTCCTTTCATAACAGAGGAGACAAAGAAAAGTGCTTGCCAGGCAGTTCATAGTGCTGTACAGATTACTGGCCCACTTGAGCGCACAAATGTTCCTCAGAACATACTTATGCTGTGCAGCTTTGATTAAGCTCACCCCCAACCTTTCCATACCCTCATTCCTCATTACTTTTCAGCTTACTCAGCTGACCCTTTGTCACTTGATTAGGAGGATTACCATGAGGGAAAGGTCCAGCATGTGACTGAGTGGGGTCAGATGGTAGACTTGTCCAGAGAGTCAGAGAGGTTAGGATTTAGTGCCAGGGACCAGGGTTATCTTGAGATTTTGAGAGACCACAGGGGATGGGAGGTTGGAGGGTTTTTGTGCTCCATTATCTATCCTCTAGACCTATCAGTGACCCCCCCTCCCCAACTTAACACAGCACCCCAGCCTTCACACCAGGTCCAGCTTTGATGTTTGATCGCCAACTCTTGTTTGCAGAAGAGCTTGAAGGCCCTTTTGCAAACGTAACCTAAGCCTTCACCCCATAAAGACCTCTCGACCCCTCTCGCTCTGGCAAACAGAAAGTGGACCATCCACCACTGTGGCTGTTTTTACTCACTAATGGTCACATGCAATTACTTTGGCTGAGGTAATATACTCCGCAGTGTCCAAAATGGTGCCCAAATGATGCTTAACTAGATTGTAAAGTAGTTTAATATGAGTTTTCGGGTCTTGGATTCTTGCATTGGCTATAAACAATGCAATGTTTACCTGCACACAAGAAACCAGGTTATTGGGAGTCAGGCTGAAGCAGGAAATTTGAGAACATATTTATGACCACTGCAATAACCTGGTTAATGTAAAACCTGCATTCACTTACAGTTGGAGATTTTACCCTCTACTTATCCAGTAGGCTTATTACCGCACTCAACTATAAATCTATTCAAGTAACATGAGTGATATTATGCAAATCGTTTGCTGAAGTACACACACTCTTTGCAAGCAAGAATGTCAACTGTCAATTCTGACAGCGCTGATTTCCAATTAAGTATAATAATAGATAAAACACAATGGCTTTATCTGTATTTAAATCCAGGAAATGCAAAGAAAGCCCTTTTTTTCCAATGGTGTCACAATAAAGAGAGTGATAAGAGCGCAAAAACAATAATAAGGTACTGAGAGCCATAAAAGGAACAATCAGGAGCAATTAAGAACCATCAAATGGTAGTAAAAGGTAATTATATATCAGTCTGACAGCAGACTAGAGGTCTAAGATGCACAGTTCTGGGGATATGCTTTGCTCTCTGCCTGAGATATAAGGCCTTCTAATGACTGAGTAATGTAGGAATTGACCTTCCAATGTATCAAAGACGTGACGTATGAAGGAAACCTGTGAGGAATGGATTTATAAATAAAAAGACAGCAACATTAGTAGTCATTAGTCTTATACACAGAGAAAAGACCATCCCATATAAGACAAAGTGCCGAGTAATGCATTCATCAAACACCCAAGAGCATAATGATAAACAGCATCAAGAGGTTTTATAACATTATAGGATGCAGGAAAACAAACTTTGTTTCTGTATAATTAATATGCTGGTTATGTTGACTTTTATCTTCAGATCATTTTCAAGCCAATTCCTAAAATACATAGAATATGAAACATGTTAATGGATCTACATTATATGTAAGTAAGTAAGTCTATTTAGCAGCTGTTCATGGTCGACCGTGTCAATTTCCTTTGACAAGTCAAATAAAGGGGCTTCACAATGCTGCCTATTATCTGGAGCAGAAGTAACATTGAAGTGGTAGCAATAATTGCACTGTGATTCGTCCTGAAACCAGAGGGATGGTGACCGTTTGTAATTTCCATCAAAACAAGTGTGGTGCGCTTTTCATGTGGCACTGATCTCTCTCTGTATACAGTCCCCAAAGCAGAAAACTATAAAATGTTGCTTAAATGTTAATGCATAATCAAAAATTATCTAATTGTATATATGAGTATATTAATATGACTCATCTTGATATCATTACTTTTATTAATGATATATGTATATTTTACATATATACTTTAGGGCTTCTAGATGTAGTACCTCATCCACGACTGATGAAAAGTATTTCCTCAACATTTGAATTCACATCTGCTAAGCTACTGTGTCATGATATCATAAATACTGACTGTGTGATCATCCTTCACAAACTAGACGGTGGCTGTTGCCCTTTCTCTTCAGTTTGTCTCTCTCCATCACTGTCTCACTCCGTCTCTGTCGACCTCTAGCCAGACCGCTCTCTCTTTCTACAGACGTTTTTCTTTCTCTGCCCTCCCCATGCAGTCAACCTCTTGTCTTCTTCAGTCTCTCTCAACAAGTTGCTACAACTTTCTTCAGTTCACATCCGCTCAGTGCACCAGCCCTTTTTTTTCCAAATGGGAGATATGAGACCACCTTGAAAGTTACTTGCCTGCAGGCTAATTATTATTTTTCCTGGTCAATAACGGTCTTTACATTAATTCACCCCGGGGTTTTTGCTTGTTTGTTTTATCTGCAGGTTATTTTTTGTATTGCACACACCCAAGTGGTTTCATATTCTTCAGCAGTTTAGTTGTGGATGGCGCCTGGCGTTGAATCTTGGTTTGCCAATATGTTGTGCACCTTTTGTGTGTATAATATTGAATATTCAGTACCCTACTGTGATTTATGGTTAAAAATAGGATTTTAAAAATCTGTTAAAAATCACTAATAGATAAATCAATTAAAGACAGAACAATTAAGATTTCATTTTTATAAATTTTATAGCTAGATTTTATAAAGAACATAGATTTACCAGTAGTTTAGCAAATAAAAATGTAATACATTGTTTTTGAAAGGTGACAATTTAATTACTTTAAAAATGTATAATTAATCTGGTGGCACTTTTTACCCTCCATATAGAGTGATGATCCAACGCTACAAGTGACGATCCAAAGGGAGTTTAATTATAAGGGTAAAAAGGCCTCTAGCCTGCTTTAACTGGTCTATGTTAATGATCCTCCCGTGGCAGACGCAGTAGTGTATGCAGGTACTAATGAACTCTTAATAGTGTTAAATCTAGCAGCCGCTGAATGATTCCACTAACTGTTTTATGGCTGTGTGGGCAGAACCCTAATTGGGGACTTGTGGCAAAGAGCTCTCTTCACAGCTCTCCACAGGTTTAACAACCTGCACAAGACAACTGAAGCTGCACTTCATTGTACCAAAGAAGAGAGAATGCAAACAGCTTTTGGAATTGCAATTATAGTTAGTTACTTACTTAATTTTTTATTTCCATTTATAGTTAGATACTGGTTAATGTTTATTTCGCTGTCATGTCAAATATGTTGGCCCTTTCCACATGGCATTACAAGGCACTGCTGTATACTGTATCACACATCAAAAATACAGCAAGACATCTGGCAACACATATAAAATGCCAAAACAAACAAAATGATCAAACACATGTTCATAATTTAAAGTTACATACTGTATATTTATATTCAGAAATGTGAATAAGTTGCCTACCGAATAGCAGAGGAAAGAAAGAAAGAAAGTGCTTTTTTGATCATGATAAAGGACTTTCTTCCTCATCTTCCAGGTTTATAAATAAGAATTTTTTGTCATGAGAAAAATTAAAAAAAGGTCAGTAGCCAAAGTTAATGGATTAACAAGATTAATGAGAGGAGAATGGTTGTTAATTGTGTGCAAAATTAAAAGGTCAAATTGTATGTACAAAATAAAAGCTAATTTGGCTAAGGCTTATTTGTATGTTTGAAAGAAACTGGAAAACCTTATCGAATTAAATTAATTTAATTTGTGTATAATTCTGGGGGGTAGGGGGTGGCTGGGTGTATTCTGGTAGAGGATTAACTGTAGGGGAGGAAGTCTTCCTCTGGCTGGGGGCAGTAGTCCCCCCGCTGAGAAACGGCCGAGGTGTGACGGAGGGGATGCCAGAGCACGGAGGGGATGCCAGAGCACGGAGGGGATGCCAGAGCACGCAACAAAAGGCAGGCACTTTGATTTGAACAGCAGTTTTAGTCAGCCACACACACACACACACACACACACACACACAAACCACAGTTCCTGATCCTCAGCAGCCCTGCCCTCAGGTCTTAGCCAGTTGAAAGACGGGGGAAACTCCAGATGCTTCGCAGCAGTTGTGGGCTGCGACTTGGAAGAAGAAGGGAGCAGTGGAAGACTGGCAGGAGGAGGACACTGATGGAGGGTTGAAGTTATGTATGGAGTGGAACAATTTAACAGCAGCGGCGGAGGATTAAATTAATAGTAAAGCAATGTAGCTTTTGGCCTGAAGGAGTGTTTCAAACAAAGAGGGAGGGCAGTGGCAGCAACAGAGGAGGACGGGTGGGGTGAAAGGAGGTTCCAGAGACTCTGTATGATGGATGGACTGGTGAGGAAGAGAGGTGGAGGGAGAGGGGCAGCTTCAAAAGAAAAAACCCAGACTGCTGCTGTGATGTAGAGGGAGGGAATGCAGGGCAGCATGTGGGGATCTCATAACCAAAAAAGGGTTTTGCAACACACCATATGAGGCTACCCAAACGCAGGCATTCAGTGAAGATAAAACATTAAATAAATAAACTATTTCAGGGTTTTGTTTAAAAGCTGGCTCTGAATCAGGTTTTTTTTTAAATGTTATGTATCTGAATGCTCCATTTTGAGGCATATTGTACAGCATTACAGTAATCAGTTTGCTGTACACCGGGAAACTATGCAGTGGGTCTATGGAGATGACACTGGATACAACGCTGAGCTAGCACACCTTTCAAGATGCCTCTGTGGCTTTAGTGGTCGGCATAAACCTTTTGACTGGGGTTAACTTCAGGGCTTTTAAAACATGATCCAGCCACACCCCCCCAACACAGACAGGCAGAAATGAAAACCTCTCCTCACACACACTTACTTGCTCTCTCCTTCAGGGCCTGCTAAAGCCATTATGGCTCTAAAAGAGATTGTATCGGCTCCAGGCAGACAGACAAATAGTTAGTTAGACAGTTAGATATACAGACAGCGCCCTGCAAACTAAGACGCCTCTGTGCTCGGGACAGGCCGGCTAAATGTCTGGCTACTCTTCAGAGGCTCTCAGGTGTGACCGGCCGGTCTCCTGTGTACCGCAGCCAAGGCGGCAGACAGGCACAGAGGTGTTCTGTGAGCCTGGAGTCGAGTGAATATCTGCTCTATCTCTCCCGTCACAGGCTGCGTACGCTCCTGTGAGCAACTCAAACACAAGCCAGATCTTCTTTCCTGCAGAACTATGCAGGCTTTCACTGAGTTAATGCATATTTTTAGGCTGAGCCAAGGTCAAACATTTTGCCAAAGACCTGCCTGACACGTAATTTCTCCCAGCAGCTGCGGTTTCTTCCATTTGATGACTAACTTTGCATTCGAATCAAAGACTTTAGCCAGACCACAAATGCATTGCAGCAGGATTTTAAGGGATGATGATGGAGGCTTTGGTTCTTAACTTAGTCATACACGTCTTTCTCACTGCACTAACAGTGTTACATTGGTGGAGCCTGAACCCTACAGAAGAGGCCCAAGCACACACACACACACACACACACACACAACTTTTCCCTAAAATTGCTGATGGCTTGTTTTCATGAACATATATTATTTCCAGATGGAGGTCATGAATAAAACCTGACGGAAACAAGTCGGGTGAAACTGGAAACTTAAAAAAACAGAAATGGAGGGGTACGGAGCTGGGTAAAAAAAACAATCTTTCTCCTCCCCCGCTCATTCCCTGAACCTTTAGAAAAGAGCAACTTGTCAATTACACGGTTAAAAACAGAGGAACAGTGTACCACACACGAACATGTGGACAGCAGTACCACATGATTGCTTCACCACAAAGCAAATATGAAAACATCCCTAAACAAAAAAATGACTTTCATAACAAAACAAACAAACAGAGCTTGGAGCAGCTCAACCTTCAAACCTCCACACATAGTTCCAGCTAAATAAACAAAGTCGGGGGAAGAAAGGGAATACTTTCAGACTCAACTGAGAATACAAAAGCTATGCTGTGAAGACCGCCTCTGGAACAACCGCAGAACACTGTGCTGATTCACCAACCCCAGGCTCTCCAACAAAGCTGTATATGAAGAAAGATGCATTGTTAATGAATATACACTACATTCAACTGAATAACCTAATGAATCTGTCACCGCTTTGCATTTGTGACGTTTTTCAAAACATTTGAGCATAAAAAAGCATGATGCGAGCTGCGGATGAAGCCAGAACATCCATTAGCTCTGTCAAAAGGATGTGCCAAGACAAACCCAGTCAGACGCCACACATTTTCTTCTCCGAGCAGACGTGGAGGAGGATGAACAGCAGCTGTACGTTTCAGTAAGTGAATCTCTGGGAGATATTCGAGGGGTGTGCTCGGTATTATCAGTAGGAAGACATTATTTGTGAGTAAATGGTTTAAAAGTTATGTTGTGTGACCAGTTTGCCATTCATCTATTTGCTAGCTTTTGCAGCTTTTCCAAATTCTTGAGATATGACTGTTGAGTCCTAACTTGCATCTGTGTACTGGAGAAACAAAACAATTTAAAAAGGTGTAGTTAAGACATTTTGGGAAATAAGTTGATTCTCTCGGAGTGGTATCAATCTTCTCATCTCTCTGTAAGACAGCGAATAAGCATATTTCCCAAACTATTCCTTTAACAATTCCAATGTTGATTTTTGTGCTCAGGTTTTTGTGGTTACCTGCAGCTCTTTCAGTCAGGTTTTAAGTCTATTTGCCCTAGCACAGATAATACACACACTTTTGTGAGGGATTACTTTCCAACCAGTCCTTCTAGTCAGTCCTGCTGTGTTGGTCCAGTGAATTGGTTTGGTCTTATCTAATCTGAGTCAGACTCCTTATCTCCATAATCAGACTCTAATCAGCCAGCTTTGTCCAGACAACAAGGGGCCAACATGAGGCAAAGAGGACCCTGAGGCCTCACCCCGGTGTCTCAGCCATGAAAGTATAATTTGTAGACAGGGCATGCCCTTTCAAGTCAGTGGCAGTGGTATGGCTGAATGGCAAAGGAGTCAACACATTCAAAGATATGTGCAGTTTGTTGTACTTTCATTTTGGATCCTTGTTTTTTTCTGCAATAAAAAATTGTTTCTGCAATAAGATGTTGAGTAATGTCAACATCATGATGTTCATATTAGGATTCTTAATATATTAAGACAGATGTTTTAATATCAATATTAAAGTTACTTTTTTTCGTTTTTAACGGCAACAGGAAATCTGCGAAGAGTGGGGGGTGACATGTTACAAAAGTCTCTGGGTCATATCAGGACATCACTGGTATTTGGTCTGCTCTTTCTCTCCCACCAGAGACTCTGTGGCTGCGACAAGTCCTGACTTTACAAATCCTTCAGCCTGCCACCCTGCAGTCCTGCCCTTATCTCAACCTCACCGGTTCCTCCTGGCAGCCACAGATGGCAAGCCCATTCGTGTGCAAACTGCAGGTTGAGCTCTGATTGTCCTGATGACTGCCTTTGTCTTACAGTAATGCCCCCTCTCTCAGCATGAGAAAGGCCCGGTAAGTAAGCTAATTTACATGTATTAATTAAGGCTCATAATGAGCCCAGCATGACGGGGCATTTGAATGCATTCCACTGGTATTGTGCAAACTCTGCGGAGCTCCGTAGGTTTGCATTCTCACCCATTCAGATGGGCTACAGATTGTAGATGTGGGGGCACGTGAGCAGATAAAGGATTTAAAACACACACAAAACCAGGTCAGTATACGTATGCAAGTTTCACTTCCCCCACTGACACACACACGCACACACACACACGAAGGTGCTAATGAGAAATAAACAGGCTGTTAGTTATCGTTAGACTTAATACAATAAAGATGCTAATGACCACAAGAGCAAAAAGTAGAAACAATACATTTATATAATTACAAAATTGTAAAACTGTACAATTACAATAAGTGAAGTATAAAAAAAAACACTGAAGTGAATAATTTTTCATTGAAAATAAAAGTTTCACCCACAAGGTGCACGTAAGCTATAATGCACAATCATGTAAGAACAATTACATTTCATTCGATCATATAAATATTTATGAACTAAGCACTATAAACTAAGTTTACAAAAGTATGTAAAAACAGACTGCTCTGGAATGGTTCTAATCATCTTTGCTCATTGTTGATGTGTAAATGCTTACATGGTTGTTGCCATCTTATACCACAGCACAGCTAAGCCAGGGAACCATGAAAAAACAGCCGCAACCTCAGCGCATTAACATCAAAGTGTATTTGAATAAGAGCTTGTTTTCTTTTCTCGTCCTCAGGCTTCAAATGCTTTGGCTTAAAAATCCTACTATGGGGACCTGGCCTCACAGACGAAAGCCAACACACATGGCAAATAAAGACAAGGCAGAAAAAGAAAAAACATGTCGAGGGCACAAGGCTCTCCCTCCTTAATTGTACCTGAAGGGAAATCCCTTTAAATAGTAGTTGGCATAGGCAGTGAGCTGGCAGGCAGATCAAACAGTCACTGAGCAGAAGCCCTATAAATACATCACATTCACTTGCCTCACTTCAAACAGCCTCTATGCTCCCTCCTGCAAATCCACAGAGCCGAGCCGCGTTCTCGAGGAGGACGCAACACTTTGCTTTGCTTCACATCGCTGACTGCATCCCGCTCCGTAACGACTCTGGCTCGACTGAAGCGGGAATGTTCTGTTTGTCCCTTGCGTCACACTGTGGAAGTTTCAGGAGCATTGGTTTTCTTCACGTACACCTCTGACGTCCCATCAGGCACCAGATGACTGAAGCTGCTCCTGAAAGAGGCCAGGAGGCGACCTGGAAAAAAAACAAAAACAAAGAAAGAAACAGAGGAAAAGAGCCATGTTACACACATCTGCAACATCAATAAAGTAACATGTTTTGACTTGATATCCTTAATAACTGTATACAGTTCAACACTCAAGAGCTTCATGAAAAGATTAAAGGAGTATAGCGGCTGAGCATGTTTACTCAGCAGTCATGTGACAGGCATGATTTAATGGATAATTATACATGCTTATTATAGAGATATTTTCAGTATTTGTGCATGAGACGGGTTTAATTCATGCAATGAGTTTGCAGACTAAAGTGACCTGGAAAAACATGTATAAGAACAGCAATGTGATAAAAAAAAAAACATTTTAACACACTTGTAGACAGAGGAAAAGAAAGGAAGAGTGTCTTTACTAACCCGTCCACGTCTTCTGTCCAGTCAGAGTGAAGCTGCTGCACTGAGAATGGGAGTTACAGATGTACGCTGCCTCTCTGGCGCTATGGACCGACAGCACGCAGCCCTGCTGGCTGTAGGACGGCCAGCAGCGGTACTCCACGTTCCCGGAGGTCCCCATACCTCGCATCACAGTGTAATCTAACCACAGAACAGGAGATGCCACTTCAATACATGAGGCTACTGAAAGATTTTGAAGCACTCTCTGAGGGGTTAGATGAAAGTTTCATGATCCCTGAGGGGAAACTGATACTCTGCAGCATCGAATGAAGATACAGCGTCTTTGTCATGCATCCACAGAGCTCTTACTGACTCAAAGGGAGTCCTTAAATGGTTATGATTGACAGGTTTAAAGGTAAAAGATACATTATCTTTTATTTAGCTGCTGTACATTGATGTCTAGTGGCCATTTGCTGGCAGAAGTAGCAACAGAAGGATCCGGTTGGTGCAAACATGTTTAACAAAGAAAGGTTGTGATTTATCATGATGAATGATAAAGCTGTCATTTACATAGACTTGTGTGTCCTGTGGAAATGTACCTATATTGCATGTATAAAAATAAAATATGTTTTTGAACATCTCACAGCCCTGAAATGCACCTTCTACATCTGATGCATGTACATGATCATGATGAAGATACCAAAAAAAAACATTTATCTTTTAATTTTGCTGCCAGTTTCTATAAATAGTGCCTGCAACTAACAATTATTTTCATTTTTGACTAACCTGCCAATTATTTTCTTACTCGTTTGGTCTTTGAAATGTAAGAAAATTGTGAAAAATCACAATTTTTCAAAAACATAACTTCCCAGAGCCCAAATTGCTTGTTTTGTGTTACTAGCAGTCCAAAAACCAAAAGATATAAAATTTTACTTCCACAAGCGTGAAAGAAAAGCAGAAAATCGTCACAACAGAGAAGCTGGAACCACAAAACGTCATTTTTGCTTGAAAAATGACTTAAACATTTAACAGATTATCAAAATAGTTGCTGATTATTTTTCTGCCAATCTGCTAATAAATGTATCTAATTGTTTCAGCAATGACAAACACACTTTTTTCTTTGTTAAACACGTTAATGCCAACCCAGAACTTTCTACATCTATTACGGTCTTTGTAAAAAGAAAATAATCTCCATTTTGACGAACTGTTGCTCCGCACTGAAAAATCACTTCACTTCACCGCCCTCCTGCCCAACATTTGCGTTACATTCATTATTATAACTCTTTCAGTCAGACGTCTTGTGGATTGGGCCTTAAATCATCTGCTACACATTAGCAGGAGCCATGAGAAAGAAGCATGCACACATATGCCTGCACACACACACCAGAACAGGACAAAAGCCTCATCTGTGCGTCCGTACGGAGGAGGCACACTGTTACAAACTGTTAACCTTCCTAAATGGCAGGAGCTGGTGTGTGTGTGGGGGTATTGTTAAGAGGAAAAAGACACGAGGATCTGCCTTCTGGGCCTGAGAAAAGGGAACAAGGAGAAGGAGTGTTTCGAGGATCCTTCTCAGGGGAGAGAAAAAAATGAGGCCTGTTGGGGAGCTAAAGCCTCAGCTGTTGAGGAGACAGAGACTTCTGAATATAAGCTCTCTGTGTTTAACATGAAGTAGGGGGAAACAGCCTTCCTTTCATATTAATATAAAGAATAGCAAACATATTTATGACGCTCAGCAGGACCTAAATGAACTCCCTCTTCGTATTTTAGCATGCAACTACATTCATACTTGCAGCAACAGACGTTTTAAGTAACTATGTCTTTACCAGATTCTGGCCTCCTCCTTCAAATCACAGATGATCTCAGCTGTGGAAAAGTTACATCCACATTACCAATGAATCTCCATCTGTCAGCAATTTCAAATTAGGTCTTGGGACCTGATGATGTCTTTCTCACACACACACACACACACACACACACACACACATACACCCTCACGTTATTATACTATGTTCGTCTTTGAGCTGCGTTGCCATTTGGCTGCTTTTATCAAGCTTTATTGTGTCTTTGGCTGCAATTCTCTCTTTTTTTCCTCTCTTTTCAGGGGAGGCACATTAATGAGTCCATGTGTTTTTTAATACACAATTTAACAATCTTTGATTTTTTGTTTTTCTCTTCTGGTTGTTTCATGATTTATAGCAACAGTTTGACACTTTGGGAAATACACTTATTTGCGTTCTTGGCAAAATTAGATGGGAAGATCAATACCACTCTTTTACTGTACAAGAGTGGAAATCTTCTCATCTAACGCTTGGCAAAAAAGGGAGTGCATGAGCGTATTTCCCAATATGTCAAACTATAAGCTAGCCAAATTAAGCTAAACTAAGCTAAGCTAAACTACGCTAAATTAACTAAACTAAAAACGTTACCAGGCTTGTCTTCCACCTAAAAATGTTACAACAAAACCCACAATATGGCGAAATAATATACAAACACATTTTTTGGGCCTTATCACACACACTTAGCAGCAGCAGGGTTGACTCATGGCACCTTCTTGTTAAGCTAAAACATTCCCTCCTGGTGTCAGCCTCAGCGCACAGGCCTCTTCACCCTGAATATGTGATTAAATTCACGAAGCGTTGCTATATAAACAGTCCAGCATCTGGGGGGACGGAAAATCTCACCACAGGAACGCAGCCAGTCATTCTGTTATTAATATTTCATAGAGCTGAGAGGAACGGCGGGAGGGGTGAGGGGGCTGCAGTGGAGTAATCGGAGGCGAGTTGAAGAGAAGAAAAGTGAAGGACTTTCAGTGCTTATACTGAAAGAATACAAAAGTGGGACGAAAGGTTTGCAAAAAAAAATTACTTTATAGGACTATTCTGAAAGGCAAAAAGTATGTAACTAGAGTTTTTTTTAAATATAAATAATTTAAAAGTTGGACAACAAGTTTGCAAAAAAGTGTCTATATGACTATCCTGAAAGGCAAAAGAACTAAACAGAACATTTCTTCCTCAATGAATAACTTATTAAAAATAAACGGCGACCGTGCTTTTTGAGCCAGAGACATGCAGGATTAATCCCACTTTGTTGGTCTTGTCCTCTCATTCCAGCTGCCTAATAAACCTGTCAAAACAGCCTGAGCATGAGAATCCCCCCCCCCAAACCCTTCATTTTTTTACAGATACAAAACGAAAACAGAGGTGTACACTGTCTAGAGTTTTCTCTAAAAGGGGGGGATCAAAAAAGGTAAGCATTCTCTCCAAGAAAAAAGGGTCTACAACAGGGCCCACTGTACTTTATAAAACGCAGCCTTCATTCCACAAGCTCTTACCTCTGATTATTGATGAAGGCAGGTTGTCCAGGTGCAGGCCAGACTTGTAGAGGAGGAGGATGTGTTCAAAGGCCTCCAGCGTTTGATTGATGTCAGCTTTCAGCTCCCCTGGACACACACAAGGCATTAAATCTGGTAAAAGATCTAAGTGACCACAGGCATAAAGTCATACTCATCCAATATGGATGATTTGGTTTTTTCCTCACTATGCTTGTCTAATCCCAGTGGTGTGATGTCAGCAGATAACAAATTGTCTTCATTACCGTGTTACATGTCATGAAGCATCTTGTCGAGCTCATTAAAAGAAGCACTTAGGCCGAGGCATGTCATTACACGACTACAGTGATGGAATGATTTGCTTCGTGATTTTCAATAGTTAACGTCATGTCATGTCAAGACGTCTCTCGTCCTCACCTGTGGAGTTCATGATGTGGTCTACCAGGTGTGTGAGGCCGGGCGGGGCCTGGTGAGGCAGCAGGTAGGTGAAAAAATACCTGGGGCAGAGCAAAGACAACTAATTCAGACAGACTGAAAGACAGGCAAGCCCCATCACATAGTTCCCACAGAACATGACTTGTCTCACACTGGTGTTAAAACAAACACAGTCCATAAAGCTGTCAAAAAGCTGAAGGCTTTTTAAACAGAAAAGACTCCTTTTTTCCGCTGAAACTACCAATTTCTTCATCACACCTCCTCCATCAAACTGCAGATTTCCAGCTGTACGTCTTTACTATCAACATCATTTTAGGTGTCAGCTGGGCCTATATTTAAGCAATCATCCATGAAGCTGCTGCTCCATCCATCCATCACACGTCTATCATGTAGTAAAACTGTCGCTTTTCTTACCTATAGGCGTTGTAAATGTTCCTCTTCTCACTCAGGCCCTCACACACTCCTCGGGCCGAGCATGGCACAGTGAAATTTCTGTGTGGAAACTGGAGTGTGCAGTCTGCGTCTGTCCGACAGGAGGTCTCCTCGGCGCTGGCGTCATCCAGGTCTGTGAGCTTCAGCTCACCGGACACGGTGACAAACTGCCGGGGCTGGAAGTCCAGCAGAGCCACGGAGCCCAGAGGAGACTGGGAGAGGAAGTGGAGGAGCCTGACTAGGTCCAGACACACCTGGGAGGAGATCAGACATGTCAAAACCGCACGAGCTGGATTGATGACTATTTGTTGTTGTGCACAGAAATGTAGTCAAAGAGAAACATATGCCAAACATTCACTGGTTCCAGCTCTGTTTTATATCATTTCAGAGTTTTGTAATGTTGGTCAGACAAAAACCGCAATTTAAAGATGTAACCTTGGGATCCTGCAGCTTTCAGTTGGACATTTTATAGATTAAATTAGGGCTGCAACTAACGGTTATTTTCTCAATTAATCATTTGGGCCATAAAATAAATAATTAAAAAAATAGTCATCTTTGCCTAAAGCCCAAGTTGACATTATTCAGACAGCTTGTTTTGTTCATGTACTGTCATAGAAGACAAAGGAAACTAGCAAACCTCTAATTGGAAAACCTGGACTTAAATTTGATTATTTGATTATCAATTTTGTTTCTAATTTTCTGTTGATTGCATAATTTACTCATCATTTCAGCTCTAGAATAAAAGACTGCTTGATTAATCCAAAAAACATTAAGGTCAGATTGTTCAATAATGAAAAGAATCATTAGTTGCAGCCCTACAACCCAAAGTTGGGTTTAGGTTTTGTGTTTTAACAGAAGTTAAATTAAAATGAGTGGATTACATAGCTCATTCCAACATCTGCCACTTTTTGTCAAATAAAAACTGAGATGTTGGAATAACCAAAAAATTCTTGGTGGTCAAGCTAAAAACTGACTTGTTTTTTTCCTAAATAGGTGACACGCTGGATGTTGTAATTAACTTTCATTATATAGCTAAAAATGGTAAAAGAAACAGTGTTATTTGCATTTTAAGATGCTTTCACCAGCCACATTTGCAAGCCATTTCCTGAGACTGTTTTTATAGAACTATTTAAATCCTATAATAAAACACAGAGAATAAGTAGGCTACTAAAGGCAAAATAAAGGTATTAGCCACGCACTGACAGAGCATGAAATGATCCTGTCACACTACAAACATAGCTGCAATGTTAGGTAATGCTCCGAGTCTCTTGGACGTCACTTGGTGGGATCGAAGTACTGTAATAACAGGGCTGGGTGAAACCAAACACCACTGGATTACTGTAGCCTGCGCAGATGCAACGTAGCTGAAAGGGGCCGAGAAGCTCGAGGGGGGTATTATGAACGGCTATTTGGGTGATGCAGCAAAATGAGGCCCATAGCTGAGATGATACTCGCAGAATGTTACTTTTGCTAATACAAAAAACAAAGGGTGCATGCTCTGACATTTTTCCCCCCTCTCATCCGCCCATTCTTTCTTTCTCTTTCAAACACATCCATGCATGAAGACACACACACACACACGCATGCATGCATGCTTGGATCCCTGGAGTGTAAATTCAGCCTCTGTTGACTCCCACTGTGAGCATACCTGTGATGGGGGTTGACTAAAGCTGTGTGTGTGTGTGTGTGTGTGTGTGTGTGTGTGTGTGTGAGGGATGAGATGACATTCCTAGCCTGCAGTGGATTAACTCCAGGACCCATCTCCATTCCTACCATGGCCTGATCAAATACACTGAGGGACAGATGTCGGACCTCCAGGAGTTTCACATGTCCACCTCCCTCACCTTTCAACCTTCATCTTTCCTGCCAAGAGGAGTGAGGGCTCGCACACGCGTTGCATGCAATATATGTGTGAGAGATGTTCAGCACGACAGTGTGTAGTGTAGTGTAAAGGATAAATGACAAAGCATGCGTATCGACAGCTGAAAGTGGGGAACTAACGTGTTTACCCTGAATCTGCCCTCCCAGGGACTCTGGAGCAGCTGGATCATCTGGAGAGGATTCCCCTGCTCCAGAATGACTGTGACTCTTCCTCCCTCTCCTCTTCTTCCTCCTGCATCTCCTGCACAGTGACCTTTGAGCTGCGGAGTGGAGAGTAACTGTGGTTAGTCACAGTGGTAAAAAAAAAAAACAGAAGATGCTACTGTTTGTTTTAGCATTTCAACTCTGCAGAAAGGGGGGAAAACAACAAGCTGAAGTGTCTAAAAGTTCTGAACATAGGGGTGAATTAAGAAGACATGATGTCCTGCCAACCTTGCTCTCTGCAGCTTACTTATATACTTGTGACAGTAAAATCTCATTAACCTACTGGGGAATTAATCGATTGAGCTGCTGGACATCCCGCTGTCACACAACTGCTGGATGCGAGAAACAAACCCATCTGCTCAGTTCAAAATAGTCCTAAATTGGGCTGTAATGGTTTGAGTGAATAAGCGCAGGGGGTTTCAGATGATAGTAGAGAGGACAGAGGCACATTGTCTGCTCTTGCCAAACTGGACCCAAAGGTCAGAAGAGGGTCAGTGAATTTAATTTAATTACATGGGAAGGTCCTGCAGAGCCTGTGAGGCCTTTCATCCAGCCCACTGTCTGTTAGACAAAGGAAAATGTGAGCAGCGGTACATGGGTTATGGAAAATCTTAATATTCCAGCAGGGTTCAGAAGTGAGCAGTAGCTGCCCTACCTCCCAACAACTTTACAATAAAATATATTGCCTAAAATGTTGCTTTGACATTTGGACATTACCCTTATTTTTTAAAGTGCAAAAAGTTTTTAAAAAGTCTTTAAATGTGTGCACACAAGGCAGAAAGAGGGAGCACTTCACCTTTATGACGTTTGGATGCTGCAGCCTCTGCAACAGGACTATTTCTTTCTTCAGCTTGTAAGAAACGAGCTCACGACAGCCTTGAGGGTCTTTAAAATCCTCCACGCACTTCCCCATGTCTATCCCCTGCTCATTGACGAGCTTTAACGCCACCGGCTGACCTCCGGCCAGATTGACTTTGACAACCAGTTTGGTGTATCCAGACCCGAGGATCTCCACCGCCTGCATGTCCACCAGAGAATCGCAATCCATCTCATCCATATGCGCTTTCCTGGAGCCCTGTGAGATCTCATTCCACAGACTGTAATCCAAAGTTGAGTCTAGCGTTTGATCATGTTGGAAAGAATGCCGACTCTCCACGGATAGTCCGTTTTCATCATCATCATCAGGTAAAAGCAGCGGAATAATTTCTTTACGCCTCTCGTTCAGTTGGTAAATCAACGCCCCGCGGAGCGACGCAAACTCCCCCTCATCACCAGCAAGAGTTGCATTGGAAAAATGAGATATTCTCGCTCCAAACTGCTGCACGCTGCTAATCAAGAGTGACACCAGAATAGAAAGAACCACGAAAGCCAGGAGGGCAGCCGCGCGTAAAGAGTTGCCCATCCCGGGCATTTTCCTCTCGTGGCACGGCTACTGCTGCTGAAAGGACGCGCGGCCGCAGGCTCGGACGACCGCTCGCTCCAAGTGAAAGCACTCCTGCCTTTTCTTCTGCAGGAGAAGCGATCAGCTCCTTGTTTCCAACCTCCCCGGGAACTCCCTCTAGAGGTGTGTCCTGTCCGCTCGTAACTTTACACCCGCTGAACAACTTCGCAGGAGAGCTCGACCTCATGTTGTCACTCAATCCGCGTGTCAAAGCGCTTTCCGCAGCAACAACAATCAATCAGCGTCCGAAGTGTATGAAGAAATGCAGTAGCCGAATAATACTCTACATGTTTTATTTAACACTGACGTACAAAAAGAAAAAAAAATCTAATTATGTATGAACTAAAATGTTGATTACAAAAATCATAAAAAGTAAAAATATGTTGAATTAGTAGGCTGATTAATTTCATTCAAAATATAAGCTAATGATTGTGTTATAGGCTAATGTTCAACATAAGCTGTGTGTTCCTATATTGTTTACATTATTAGGGACAGACGAGGACTGCTGTCACCTTCACAATCTGTCCAACAGGTGGCAGCTAAACACCTTTTTGTCTTCACTCATAAACAGTCACCTATAGAATTTGATTTACTACTATTCAGAAGCATTATAGTAACATATTGCAGAAGCACATTATTCTGCTCTGTTTCTACACAGTCGTTTAGGGTGTGTTCCCTGTTATGTCTTTATTTATCCGTCTGTGTTTGTTTCACAGCTCTTGATGCAGCGCTGAAGCTGTAATGAAGTATTTCCCATCACATCACTACTAACTGCGCAGAGATCTGCCACAGGAAATTACCGTGGCTGTCACCTCTGTACCAGCCAGAAGCCAACCCCCCTCTCCTCAGCCTCTCATTATGTGTGTGTCTGGCATCCAGTACGTGCATGTCGGGCTTTGGATACATGTGTATTTGGGTGTTTTTTCTCCCCTGTGTGTGTGTGTGTGTGTGTGTGTGTGTGTGTGTGTGGCCGGCTGAGCAGCTAAACAGTGTAAGTTAATCAGTGTCTGAAGTCAACAGGGCATTAACTGTGTCACCTGCCAAACAGGCTGTTCAGAGGACTCCATGCCAACCACCAACATAGCAGGCCTTTGTTCGATCTGAGGACAATGTTGCACAAAAACACTCCAAACTTGCATGAAGATCGTAAAGAAAGTCTAAGCTCAAAGGTCCACTTACTATCTTCCAAGCTTTCAGCTGCATCATTTGAACATGAAGAATAAAGGACTGAAATGCCTCTCCAACACAGACTGACTACAGTTCTGACAGACACTTAATCAACCCATTTGACTATGTATGAATCTGTTTTAAGAATCATGACTCACTGAAGCACCCATAGATATAAATTAGGTTGCATTATTGAGAAGAAAATAAAGATATCTCCCTCTACAGTCTCTGCTTCTCATTAAAAACCATGAAATAGGACTTTGATCTCTCCTACAAACTTTCTCACACCCTCCTTTTGCTGATCTTTGCCTTTCTTCTAATAAATCATTTCCTTTTTTTTTCCAAGGTGGCCCCTCAAACACAAGAGCCCAGTGCTATGATTCATATTTATAACCAGAGCCAGACCAGCGTCCGCCTCGTTAGCAGTGAGTCACACAGGTCTGCTGTGTCAGTTTCTCCTTTTTCTTTTGAGCTGCTCGGCTTTGGCCGGCTCTCTCTTCTCTTAATAAGTAGCCCAAAGTCAGATTCTGTTTTCTTTTCTTCCTTTTTTCTTCTTCTCTCTTCCCTTCCCTTCTTTCCTCTTCATTATGTAAAAGCTATAGGTCAAGTGTTTTCTTGGGAAACAGTAAAGCCACTTTTTTGGACACTACAAATCAGTATCAAACTGATGTAATACTTCAAAAAATATATACACTTATTATAAAGAATGTTAGGAACTCCTTGATCTTGTCTTTGCACAATGCACATCTTAACCAGCTTGAAGCTTGAAAGTCATCTGTCCTTTTTGTTGTCTTAGTCTTTTTATCCTCAGAGGAAAATAACAAAGCACATTTATTAAAGAGGATTTTGAGATGCTATAGATTTCCTTTTTGACCCTCTGTAATTGCACTCCACCACATTTCAGAGGGAAATATTGTGCATACTTCACTACATAATGACTGCAGGCTTAAAACACAAGATAAGATAATAATAATATGATTAATTACTACTACTTTATAGATCAGTTATACACTTTTGTAAGAACAACTTTTGGGTTTGTGAAAAATCCCTTTTCTATTTGCTAAGAATGCAGAATGCTAAGCAATCCATTAATAAATGCTAATAGTTTTCTCATTTTATAATAAGTTATCTAGTCTGCAGCTTTAAGTGTTAATAAGTCATTAAGTCATTTAGGGTTTTTTAATTCACCAGGTCTGTAGTAGGGTTTTGGTCTAAGTAAGTGGTCAAACCGTCCAGCCACTCAAAGGGATTTTCACAACCTGTCAACCCAAACGCTGTTCTTATAATTATAAAGCATTAGTAAATTATTTATTAATCATCAACAAATCCACTATTTTCAACTTATAACCTCTTTAGAAAAACACAATATGTAAATAGTTAGAATTAGCATCACTTAGCTACATTATGCTACTTTCGCATTACAGTAATGCAACGAAAACGTAAAGAGACCAGGCTTGAGACTACATTTAGGTCCTAATTTTGATACTTATGTGCATTTTCTATTTATACTTAAATAAAAGCTTAAATAAAAAAATTTTTTTCGCGCTTTTGTTCAATTAAAGGATTCAAATATTGATGATCACAGTCTCCTTTTTGATTGGTATAGATTTAAATAAAGGAAATTGAGGATAATAGTGTTCACCTGACTTCACCTCATCAGTCGTAACATGATGTGCTGATCAGCAGCTCGAGGTCCCAAGTAAGTGATTGTTTTAATTGAACACAGCATCAGTGTCTGTGCACCTTCATAACGTGCATTAAGCAGCAGCTGTAGCTCCTGTCCGAGCCAATAAAGCAGTCACTGATGCACACTACCCGTCACTTTGTGCTCCAGCACCGCGGCCGGTTGGACAGCGACCAGGCAGCGTCCTCAGCATCACCGCGGCTCCGCCAATCAGAGCGCAGCTCGGGGGCAGATTAACCCAAACAGCCCCGGTGCTGCTCTGTAGTAGCAGCCTCAGATAAAGCCCGTACCTCTGATCCTCGTGGACTCAGTCTGGGCAGATGGAGGCTGTTTGGTTCGCTCAATTAAAAAAATAACAGCACGTTCATAATTGCCTTTTTTCAAATTCAGTTTTAAAAGCCGAATCAGGAGGGAGATGGATGCTTGCGCCATAAGAGGAGAAAGCACGGATGCGATAGTGATGGATGATTCTCCTACAGATGAAAGGGAAATTCAGCAGGCTTGCCAGAGGTGGGTTGTTTTTTCTTGTCTGTGGATTTATCTGGTGCTAACTCTGTAACTTGATTACTAGAACAATAAATGAGATTTACAGTTGTAGACGTGAATGTGTCTTTACCCTCCTGTGGCCGATGTGAGTGTTGTTCAACCTAGCTGTGTTTATGCTTTGGACAATAGGATTATGTACAGGATATGATCTCTGTTGTTGTTATTTTTCCATTAGGTCCATCCATTATTATAACTGTTATTTCAGCATTAACACAGCAGTAATTCCTGATTATGTTGCACTGTTTGTGCTGCTGGTGAAACCAACAAATGTGCCATGTGCTGTGGTCAACTTACTTTGAAGAATTTAAATTTGGGTAATTTGGGTAATCACAACATTTCCAGGTCAAATGTCAGCTTTTATGCTCGGATTCTTTGCCTTTGACAGATATACTGTATACAGTAGCAACACACAATGTACACACTCTCTCTCTCTCTCTCTCTCTCACACACACACACACACAGTTATACTCTAGTTGACTTGAGAGTTGTAAGATCTGTTCAGTGTCATCAACCTTCTGCTTTGGTCAGACCGGCTCTCTGGGTCACCCTGTCACTCACTCTGCTGCATTTGAAATGGCCAAGGGGCTTCAAACATAAAAGTGGGGCTGGGAACAGCTGAGGCCTGCCACCCTTAACTCAGCAACAGGCCACATTTTTGTCTTTCCAATAAGGATCCGCTCTTGGTTTCTTTTGCTATACCTCGAAGACAGACCCTGAAGTTTCCCTCTTAATAATACCCCACAAAAAACGTCTCTCTTTTTAGGAAGTTTCACTTGCTGCATGCAGCCTGAGCTTTTGTCCATTTTGTGTGTGTGTGTATGTGTGATTGGCGGTTTAGGAGCTGTCTGAGGACATGACACTCACTGGCATCCAGAAAGTTGATGTAGGAAGGGAGAGAGATAGAGAGCTAAAGGAAGACGGAGGAGAGAGTAGTAAGAGCTGATAGTCTTTAGCTCGATAGATATTTTGTGATTCTCCTTGCTGGAGTCTTTTGAATGCCTTAAAGCCGTCCTCAAACACTGTTCTGACAGCTTAGATTAGTGCTCACAGGATTAACTCTACCAGTCAAACTTAGTTTTGACCACAGTAAGAAGGAAATGAAATTATTCTAACAACTTGTGACACACTGTTAAAAGCTAAACTAGCCTACAGTATGTAACATAGTTAAAATTAGCTCCACCTCGACCAACTACAACAGTAAAATGCTACTTACACAATAATGCATCAATAGTAATGATCTAACAATATGATATATAATTGTGTAAAATCCATTTCGTCTGTATTGATCCTTTTTACTTTTGATACTTCAAGTACATTTTACTACTTATGTACCTTTAAATAATTTTTACGTTTACAGTGTGATAATGCTACTTTTACATAAGTAAAGGATCTGAATACTTCATCCACCACTGAATACACTGAAACTAAAGCAGTCTAATACAACCGCCCAGAAATAAATCTTACCTTTGTGAAGATAAACTGTTTTATAGAGGTGTCGATTCAACTTTCCGATCATTTTGGAGGCTTTAATTTGTGGTGCTGTTGAATTATAATGCTTTATACTGAAAGGTATTTCTAATATTTTGTCTAACCTCATTGATATGTCATGGCTGTTGTATTAGACTGCGTTATTTTAGCTAAGTGTACCTAATAAACTGGCAACTGACTGGATGTAAAATTAAACGAGAGCAACTTTTGTTTTACACTTTCCTGTTTCATGAGGTCATTCTGACATCAGTGCACAAGCAGCTCGGTGACCCCTTTTCCTGGATGTATTTTTGTATTCATCCACTGAAATATTGATGAGTTCCACAAATTGCTCTGCTTGTGTGTGTGTGTGTGTGCAACCCTGTGATAAACTATCAAAGGGGAGCAATAGGCTTGAATACTCTTTATCCTGAACCCTGAAGTGAGGAGCCTGCCAGGCACAAGTTACACAGTACCCACTATTAATTTAGCATATATTTTAACCTGCATGGAGCTCTGGATGGATGGAGTTTATCATGGCACAGTAATGGAAATAGTGTTAAATTAGTTGAACGTGACTTCTAGATACTTTTTATGAGCGTTTACTCACTCCAGCGCCTAAATAGACTAAACTAGATGACAAACATTTGCTATGTGACTAAGCTGCTGAGCACACTGTGGGCTATGTATTATTTAGATCATGTTACAGTTTTTATTGTAATACGAGGACAAAATACTGAGGTTCAGTTCCTCACTGAGCTCCACCATTAATCAGCTCCATAATCCCTCTGCTACTGTATACCACCAATTCAACAGACTACTCATCATCTGCGTGCCTTATTATAGGATGCAAATAAAACTGTGTGAGGTCATTTAGGCTCTGTTGACTTACTCTGTCGCCATGGTGACAAGACTGGAAGTGCGGTTGCATCCAGTCTACTGTGGAAAAACAAGCATGTGGTAGACTACACAGACCTCATGGCCCCTTTAATGAGATACAACTAGAGCATTACTCAGTAGTTTTGTTTAGCCTATATATTTACTCTAGCTTGAATATCATGAGATTTAAATGATACATGATCCCATCTGACTGGAAAGGAAGACTGTGATCAGATTTAACCCTTCAAAATACAGTCTCCCCCTTTAGGTCATCCAATCATCTTTTTCTGCGTTGTCTGACAATATTACATACAGCATATTGTGTATCAGCTTGTTCCAGCTCTTCATTGAAAGTATATGATGTTTACACTGAGTGAAATATTCAAACCCAAGACCCAATGTTGTTATGGCTAGACCATGCCACCCAATGGAAATATTCTAGATGTCTTGTGCTCTTGAAAAACTTTGGGATTTCCAGTTGAATTTAAAATAAAGTTCTGTAGGTTTGAACAATGTTTGGAAGCACAGTGTGCTCAGGTCAGTGAGGTTGATGGAGTGGAATAGAAGATTTAGAGTCTGCAGCCACGCTAGCAGCTCTGTGGGGCTACTTAGGCACAGCAGTGGTTTGAACTAAATGTTAACACCAGCATGCTAACATGCTCACAGTGACAATGCTAACGTGCTGATGTTTAGCAGGTATAATGTTTAACATGTTCACCATCTTAGTTGAGTGTGTTAGCATGCTAACATTTGCTAATTGGCATTAAACACAAAGTACAGCTGAGAGTAATGGGAATGTCATTAGTTTCGCAGGTATTTGGTCATAAACCAAAGTATTGGAACTTTTGACCTGGTGATGACGCTAGATGCAAAGTCAGAGGATGACTAAAGTCATTACAGTTCATCCTGAAGGGAACATGAATGTCTGTACCAAATTTTATGTCAATCCATCCACAATATTTCACTCAAAACCACAAATGTCAACCGTGGTGCTAATGGAAAAGTCAGGGGATCACCAAAGTCAATAGGATTCATCCACTGGGAACCATGAATGTCTGTACAAAATTTCATGTCAGTCTATCCAATAGTTATATTTCAATCTGGACCAAAGTAGTGGACCAACAAACCAACCAACCAACCAACATTGCCACCCCTAGAGCCACGCCACTAGTGTGACTGAAAATAGATCATTTTCTAACCAAGTGAGCTCGCAACATATACTGTAGGAATGAGAAAGGAATACATTACAAACATAGACGAGGGAATCATTTCATTACACGTGTCACTCCAGGGTTCCCCTGACTGCTGCCATTACCCATAAGTCATCACTCAGTCTCATGTAATCTATCCTGGACAGCCACCTACCTCTCTCATAATGGGGTCTGTGGCATGATGTAAAAACAGTCTCTCTCACTCTCTCTCATACCCTGCTTTCCCCCCCGCCTCCTTTCTTTTTTAATTGGGCCTCTTTACTTCCAGTAGCCACAGTGTGTTACCCAGAAATCCATTCCTTACCTCATTAGTTCTGCTGGCACGCTCAATTCTCTGTTGAATATGACGAAGCCAAGCAAAGAATGCAGTCAAGAAACTGAGATGTCAGTCAAAGTGTGGTGGGGGAGATTGTTCTGCCTAAGTTTTATAAACATTACCTTCCGCATATTTGCACTGTTTCACTGAACTTTTGTACTCTCACTTTAAAAGAGCTTTGTTGCTACTTTCTCTCCTGTTTATCTGTCAATCATTTCTCCTCTTCTGCAACCATTTTTTCACATTTTCCTTCTCTTGTATATCTTTTCACACCCTCTCACCCATCTATCTCTCTTCCTGTCTGTCTTTTCCTCTCCACAGTGAGATCCCAGTGGTGTCTCTGTGCCCTCCTGACAGCGATTGTGCTGCAGAGGCCCAGTTGACAGTCATCCAGTCTGAAGGGGAGCTATGTGACAGCTGCAGCAGCCTCGGCAGACCCTCTTCCTCCTGCCAGCCTTATCACCAAGTATGTCTGAGCACTGTGTGCTGTTTAGGATAGATATTTGGGGACCAATTAAAGTCAGAATGTCTCAAAATAAAAATTGTTAGAAAAAGATCCAGGATTTGGGAGGCAGTGTCAAAAATAGTCATTGTGTCACTCAAAAGACTTACTTAATGATACAGAATCCTCTATGTCTGTGTATGTATTTTCTATTCTCTTTTTCTTCCCTAGGTCCCCCAGGGTCCTCAAGCTGGGGCCTACGATTCGCCCCAGCCCCGAAAATGTCCCCACTGCAGCCATTACGGGCCAATCAAACCAAACACCTGCCACGGCTGTCATTCAAGCACAACAGGTCCTCATGCTGAAGGGGGTGTCGTGGTGAAAGGGGCGCATACTTGTAGTTCTGCCCATCAGACGTCTCGTCACGGCGCAGTGAGATGTCATTGGCTGCATGGATCAAATGAAAGCGGGACACAGAAACCGATGCAGCGACATGTGGTGACAGTAAGGTGTGTTTAAAGGAATAGTTTGACATTTTGAGAAGTACGCTTATTTGGTTTCTGGCGGAGAGTTAGATGAGAAGATTTATGCCACTCTTGTGTTTGTCCATTCTATATAAAGCTGGAGTCAGCAGCCTGAAAACAGGGAGAAACAGCTAGCCTGGCTTTGTTAACTTTGGACAGAGCCAGGCTAGCTGTTTCCCCCAGTTTCCAGTCTTTGTGCTAAGCTAACCGACTGCTGACTGTGGCTACATATTTAACAGACAGATATAAGTGTGGTGTCAATCTTCTCACAACAAGAAAACAAATTCCCCCAAACTATTTCTTTTGTGTGGCATCCTTCTCAAATTTGTGTTGAGTCATTATTATAATGAAGTTTTCGATTATTTACAGGGATGGAGGACTCTACTGCATCCTTAGAAAGTAAGTACTGAAACCAGTTTTCACTTTAAAATCCAGATGCATGTCACACTTTTTTTGACCATAATAATCATTTTTTACTCAGTGTCACTGATGGCTTCTTCTTCTGGTGTTTTCTATTTGGCAGTTATTCCCAGGTGATAGTGGACTACCCGTTAGCAGTGTTGGTGGGTTGTGCTGTGCTGCTGCTGGGATGCTCGCTGGCCGGACTCTTCATTGGTCCACTGCCAGACTTCTCTGACCCGCTGCTGGTGAGTCTCAAATAAACACACACACACACACACACACACACACACAATCCTTAGGTCTCCCTAGGTGCAGCACATGTATCTCTACTGTCACCCTCCTGTCAAGTCTACAATACAAACCTCCCTCACCACCTCAGGCTGAGTGTTAATTACCGTTTCCCTAAAGACTCATGATGTCAGCCGTATCCATTTACTTCAGTCTCATCTCAGATTCAATGAACCGCAGTGAATTAAATCACACTCGCTGTCATCTTAATTAAATAAATCTTCTCACTTTTGAGGTGAATGCTTTCAGGATAAACACTCATTAAGACGTTATTCTGAAAATGCAACATGTGAATCACAACAATGCTTCATTAATGAAACTAAAAAGATTTACATACGAATGAAATATGATGTGGGCTACACAAGGATTTCTGCCTTATAAGTCTGGGGCTCTTTCTTTTAACATCAAACACTACCAAACAAGCTAATTTAGGGTGTGTTTTTATGGTAGTTCAGATAACATTATAGGGTGCTTGTGATGGTAATTCATTCAGTAGGCTGCTGCAGTGTATTGATGGGCACCAGCGTCCACACTGTGTCTTTAGCTTTGATGTCTGTGTGTGAATGCGTGCGCATGTGTGTGTGTGTGTGTGTGTGTGTGTTCTTTCTTCAGGGCTTTGAGCCACGGGGAACATACATCGGAGTTCGACAATCCAGTTTGTCCAAACTGCAGGAGAACACTGGCCCGGGGAAAACTCTGTCTCCTTTACCACCGCAGCTCAGTAAAAGGTCAGCAGAGCGTTTCAGTAGAGTGCAGGCTCTCTACACAGGGAGACTGCACCACTGACTGATGCACACGGACGCTTTAAAAATAGATACTAGCACTAGTTTTCGGCTGCAGCAGGCAGCTGTTTTCATATGGCAGACAGACACAGTTCAGTTAGTGACTAGCTAGTGAACCAAGTGGAGCATTAAACAGCTGAAGAGCCAGATATTTCCCTCAGAGGTTGGTAGAGTCTTAAACAGAGCTAAAAGAAAAGTGAAAAATGTGACTTACATTTGCCAGGTGGCCAGAAACACGACTCCAGGCTTCATGTCTGCTGGATGTGTAAATAAGCAACTGTTTGTGTGTTATGTGTTATTCAATTTTATACGCGTTTGGAACAAAATGTATTTGTTTAAAGAAGTTGAAAAAGTGCGTGTGTGTGTGTGCGTGTGTGTGTGCTAGCTTTGGGGGTGCTGCCAGTGGAGACGGCAGTGGCAGCCAGGAGTCCTCCAGGCTTCGCATCAAGAGGATGCTGGCTAGAGACTCATCTCCAGACACCTTCCTCTGTGATGCTCCAGGTGGGTCGGTCCTGATCAGTTCGTCCCTGTCAATAAAATTCATTGATGAATAATAAATCTTTCAAACGTCTGCTACACTGATTATAGTAACAATACAAATACAAATCACGTCAAAATAACACTCATAATCCCAATTGTAGATTTGTATTACAAAAGTTAACAAGTTAAGAGGGATATGTAACACTACTGTCTCCAGCATACTCAGCAGAGCAGACAATGAAATGGAAATATTATTAAAACAATGTAAATGTGTACTTATTCAGCAGTTGAGCAACATCCATATATGTAAATACTGTGAGCTGAAGGCTAAGCCCTCCAGCCTGTCAGGGAGTAATCAGCACTCCCAGCAAACTTAATGAAAACAGAACAACATAAAAACAACAGTGACAGCTTATTGGGTAAATTAAAATTCACAAAAAAATAGTGAGATAATAAGAAGATGTGAATAATAGCTTTTAGTGCAGCTTCAAAGATAGTAATTTGCTGAATGCATTTCCTTGAGAAGGTTATCCCAGATTTTTCTACTTTAAGCTCTACTTTGAAATAGTGTGCACGTAGATCAAAGACTATACTTCTGTTTGCCTTATAAATACACATAAAGCTCCGTAAATGGATTTATTAGCAATTCCAAGCCTTGAGGTTTTCGTTTTAAGTAGTCTACTTTTTATTCAACACAGGCAGCAATATATAACACATGAGGGATTTGTTGTTAGCCTGGTTTTACCTTTATGAATGTATACCACGAAAACCTAACAGTTAAACCCTTCTGAACATGTCTGACCATCCCAACGTCCCATCCCAATCCCCAAGTGATGATTCACTGCTGGTCGTCTTGTTCCTGTATGTTGAATCCATCTGTTTCTCTCCATGCAGGCGAGCATTTGGCTCAGTTGGTGTTTCGATCAGAAAACTCAGACAGTCTCTGGAATCTGAAGGCCATCCACGCCATGTGTGAGATGGAGCAATCCAGGGTTCGCTCTCATCTACTCAGCCCTCCATCTCATCTTTGCTCTCCTGCCTTTTGCTTCTTTCTTTGTCTCTTTAGTCATCATCTTCTGTCAAATCTCACTCTTTGTGCTCTCTTTCTCTTTAATGCCCTGACCATATCCCACATTTAAATGCTCTGCTGAAATTAAACACACTTCTTGCATGACCTCATCTGAAATTAATTCATATTTTGTGAATTTGTTTCAAAACTGGGCATGTGTTCAAAAAATATTTCCCTTGTGTGATATAGATTCGTTCCCAGGCTCAGTTCCAGGACCTGTGTCAGCAGCATGTGAGGGGGGAGGCTGAAGGTACGTCCAGAAGCGGCTGTTGTCCGAGCTGGTCTCTGGGGAATTACTTAGCTGTCCTCACTAATGCCTCCTGCTGCCTCAGCCTCACCTCACACCAGGTACTGTAGCTTTTTTTCTCATTTTAAAAATGACCATATAAACAAATTAGTTTTACTAAATCAGTTGTAATTGTAAACACAAGGTTTTTGTAAACAGCCCATCTTGTACTGACTGTGGAAATAGTTTGTATCTCACAGTTCTCATCAGCAGATGGAGTTTGCTCATGAAAAAGCAAATATAAGGACCTTGAGTTAAGATTATTTTAACATTATTATTTTGCATTTAGAGGCCCAATTTGGTGTTTGTAGATATGTTTTTTCTAATTCTTGTCAATAACTGAATAAACATAGACTATGTGACGTCATATTGAGATTTTTGTAGTGCAGCTACACCTTTGTGTTTGTGGACAAAAGCCTACACATCAGGTTTGGTGTTAAGCCCTCAGTGTCTCTAAGACTTTTTTGCTCATTTAAAGCAATAGTTTGACATTTATGAGAAACTGGCGCAACAACATGTGGTGACAGTGAGGTGTGTTTAAAGGAATAGTTAGACACTTTGGGAAATACAGTTATTTGCATTCTTGCCAAGAGTTAGGTGAGAAGATTGATACCACTCTCATGTCTGTACGGTAAATATGAAGCTGCAGCCAGCAGCTGGTTAGCTTAACTTAGCACAAAGACTGGAAACAGGGGGAAACAGCTAATCTGGTTCTGTCCAAAGGTGACAAAATCCACCTACCTGCACCTCTAAAGCTCACTTGTCAATATGTTATATTTCATTTGTTTAATATGTATGTAAATCATAGTGTAAAAATGACAATTTGCTGTTTTATGGGTGGTTAGGTACCGACTATTTCTTGGCTGGGAGCAATGAAATCCTGGATTCTCCGCTGGTTGCCTGGCAACTGGTCCCATCCAATTAATAGTTAGGCGCATAATCCCCTGTAAAGCAGCGAACTGTCATACAGATATGAAAGTGGTATCGATCTTATCATTTAACTTTCCCCCGAAAGCAAATAACCGTTTTTCCCAAAATGTCAAACCTTTCCTTTAAGCTGAAGTTGATGATGTAGATTAAGGGAAAGTCAGTACGAAAGTAGGTTATGTAATTTACAACACAACTCTGGAGTGCACTGAATATGTTGAAGGTGAAGGTTTATTTCGTCAAAGTTTTTCCATTTTTGCCCTTTGCCACCAGGTGTCTGAATCTCTGAACCTTCTCCGGAAATGTGCTCCGTACTATCATGAAGGACAACTGGTGGAAGCCTGTGTCGAGAAACCCAAACATGGCAGCTGTTCCTCTGTCCCGTCCCGCTGTAAACAATCCCGCGTGGTGTTCCAAATCCTGCACTTCCTGGTTGATAAAGACTTCCTTGGCCTGCAGACTGTTGAATACCAAATCCCTACCTTAAAGTACAGTCTTCTGTTCTTACCCGTCGACAAAGGAGAACACATGATGGAGATATACATGAACAGTCTTGAAGGCAGGGATCTGACGTACAACAATACGACTATCACTGGCATGGACTTTGGCATCAAGCAGACACTGTTCAAGTATTACCTGGCAAGAGATTCAGTCTACCCTGTCCTAGCTGTTGTGTCTCTTCTTTTCACTATGGCTCTTTACCTCCACTCTCTCTTCATAGTAGCATTATCTGTAATAGCAATCACAGGTTCCCTCCTGACCTCCTATTTCTTCTACAAAGTAGCATTTCGCCTGACATTCTTCCCCCTGGTCAACCTTTCAGCAGCTCTAATTCTCTTGGGAAGCTGCTCTAATCAGGTTTTCATCTTCGCTGATTTCTGGAATCTGCAGCTATCCCAGAACCCCTTGGCCTCCCTGGAGAAGAGAGTAAACAGAGCTTTGCAGGAAGTCGGCTATTTGATTTTAGCGTCGGGTTTGACCTCCAGTGCAGCATTTTTCTCTGGTTATCTCAGCAGCATCACAGCAATCAGATGTTTCTCTGTTTATCTAGGAACTGCCTCATTTATCAACTCAATCTTGGCGTTAGTGTGGCTGCCGTGCTCTTTCATTCTACGTGAGCGCTACACAAAAGCATCCTCTGCATCTGTAGCAGTGCAGGGATGGAAACCATGCTGCTCCAAAAACACTGGCGGCTTCTGGGACACAAGCTCACGCAAGAGGTGCCTTTTCACTCTTGGGCAGAAGCTGAGAGAATTAAAAAGAGGTCTCACCGACACTTCCAACTTATTATTTATGAAAATCCTGCCATGTGGAGTGGTAAAGTTTAGGTACATCTGGGTGTGCTGGTTTGCAGTGCTCGCTGCTGGGGGCATGTACATGTCCTGCATTGACCCAGGCATGAAGCTGCCCACATTAGACAGCAGGGTCACGCAGCTTTTCCGCTCCAGTCACCCGTTTGAAAGATACGACGCAGAGTATCGTCACATGTTTATGTTTGAGAGACAGAGGAACGGAGAGGATAAACCTGTTACATTAATGCTTGTTTGGGGTGTCAAAGCAACTGATAATGGGGATCACTTTAACCCCAAGAGCAATGGCTCTTTGGTTCTTGACCCAGACTTTAACATGAGCCAGCCAGACACTCAGGTTTGGTTGAGGGACTTATGTGGCCGGGTTCAGAACCAAAGCTTTTATTCCCCTCCGTCACCTGAGGATAAAGATGTTATGACAGACAATATCTGTCTTGTGGAGCAGCTAATACACTGGGTGTCTGTGAGACGGTGCTCAGAGAGTGATGACTCCCTCCATTTTTGCTGTAATGACATCCCTTTCCCCTACCCTCCCAGCGTTTTTGAGAACTGCCTCAGTATGATGCTGGCGGAGAGGTATGCCGAGGGCCATCTGGCACGCAGCAGAGGCCTGTACTTCCAGCCAGATGGCAGGGTCGCTGCGCTCGTCCTGGCATTCAAAACCACATACTTCTACAGCTTCAACTTCAGCAGAACCATTGTTTTCTACAGAGAAATCCTGACATGGTTTAACAGAGAAATATCAGGAGCACCAAAAGGGCTGGAGAACGGCTGGTTCATCAGTCATCTGTCTCTTTTTGACCTACAACAGGCTTTAAGCTCAGAGACTCTGGTAGTAGCTGGCTTCTCAGTAGCTCTCACGTTTGCTTTGCTTCTCTTAACCACCTGGAACATTCCACTGAGCATATATGGGACTGCAGCTGTAGGAGGCAGTGTGTTTGTCACCGTCGGCCTCCTTGTTCTTCTTGAATGGCAGCTAAGTGGCATCGAGGCTCTGTTTATATCAGCAGCAGCAGGGCTGTCTGTTGACTTTATTGCTAACTACTGCATATCCTACAGCTTGGCTCCTCATTCAGACAAAATTGGGAAAGTAGCGCACTCCACTAAAAGGATGGGATGTCCTGTAGCAATAGTTTCTGGTGCATTTTTCTCCATGGGGATCATCATGTTGCCTGCCACAACTTTGCTGTTCAGAAAACTGGGGATTTTCTTATTTTTGGTGAAATGTGTAGCATGTGGATTTGCAACCTTCTTTTTCCAGTCCCTGTGCTGCTTTTTTGGACCCCAGAAAAACTGTGGGAAGATCACGCTGCCATGTTTTTCAGATCACACAGATGGCACGTTGACCTCTTGCTCGGCAGCAGAGCCCGGTTCCTCATCAGCCTCGGCTGCTAACGGGGCCTTTGGCAGATCTAGAGTGAGGAGGAGTTATGACAAAGAGGCAGGTGGCTATCTCTACCCCAACCACCAACGTCAGCACAGACAGAAACAGACCGGAGCCGGAGGAGGTGGTGGCCGAGGGCCGGAGCAGTATGAGCTGCAGCCATTGGCCTATCGACTGAGCGACAGCTTTGAAAACAGCACCTGCACCAGTAAGCTGTCCAACCGGCCCTCTGTGCTCTCTGATGAGATTGAGTACTGTGGGACACATGTGGGCAGGAACAGCATGGATGGGGACAGCGAGGAGATGTGCACTCATCAACATAAGATCTGCCAAGCACCTCCAGCCCTGCAGACTTCATCTCCTTACAAACAAAACACCCTATGGCCTGTAGGCCTGGTGCAAGACAACGTTGCTAGGGACAGGCTGCTGTGTAAAATATGCAGAGATCAGTCTGGTGGGGTGAAGCACTGGAGCAATACATCCTTCTCCTTATCTTCAAGCATAGAGGAGACCATCATCAGCCACACACTGGAGACCATTGACCAGCCGTCTCTCTGCAAAGACGAACAAACCACAGAGGAGAGCCTCCATCACCATCCTCACTCCAATAAAGGGCACCTCTCCTCCCAGTCTCAGAGCTCCTGCGAGGGTCTGGAGGACTCTAACGAAACATGCCTGAGTGACATCGAACCAGGGCCTTCCAACACACAGCAAAAAGAAGGAAAAGAGGAGGTTCAGTTACAACCAGGACATCTAAACGGGAAGAGAGACACACTTCGTCTCTCACTGAAAGAAACTGTTTATGAGACCAGTCAGAGTGAAGAAGTGGTCATCTTGCCCAACAGTAAGCCAGACCTGCCAGACGTTTGGATAAAGAGAGATGGACAATGGGAGGATACATGTTGAGCGAAGTTGGTTGATCTTTTGCAAACACTGTGCATTAATTGCTCTGAATTGATAAAAAAAAAAGGAATCACTGAACTTAAACGGGCATATAGAAACTACAAAAGGAGCATACACTGTTACTTTTGTATAATACTCAAAAGGAAATATAAGCCAACTGCAAATGTAACATGTGACAGCATGTTTGTCTAATGTTGCTGCTAAGGTTGTTACAGTGTATGTGAATAAGGTCAGAGCACGAGTGTTTCTTCAGCCAAAGGTCAAATCAAAGCATGACTTGCTCAACCCAGCATTTTCAGACAGAACACAAAAATCATCAAGTGCTGCAGAATTTACTTTGTGCCTGGAACTCTTTACCACCTGCACAGAGTGGGTTACAACAACAGACGCTGGCCTTTCTCCATGCTGGAATTGACCTTAATGAGCCATATACATTCATGGACTTCTGAATATTCAAAGATGAACATGAGATATAAAGCAAACAACTGTCACTTAACTACAGTCAGTTGGTTTTGCACTTTATAGCGATAATATGTACAGTATGTCCCTTTGTGACCATGGCGTAGAAAACCAGAAACCTACAGTTAGTAATGTGTCATTTGTAGTGTCATGGCCTGTTTGCATTTAGTGTTTCACTGTCAGTTATTCTGTTTATTCCAGTGTCAGTGGCAAAAAAATTTTTATGTTTACTTACTGTACTAAGACAAAAAGGACTTCTAATGCAGATAGAACACTATGTGGGTTTATACACGGTTGACAAATTAAGGTGCATACTCCTCAAGGATCCATGGATGTCAGTGTATGCCTTAGGAGGAGGAAGCTCTAATTTCTATTTCCAAAGCAGTAGTTGTACCATCACATACCACTGCCTCACCAGGTAACAATTTGTATATAGACCTTGCTGCAGCACTGTTAAGAGAAACTTCAACAGAATATCTAAGGAACAGAAAGCCTCCACTACACCCCATCCCACAACTAAGATGTCAACATCAGCTGATTTTATGTCTGAAAAACATTCAAAAACAGTATTTATGACATGAACAGCATGTGCCAAACGTCTTTCAGCAGGTTGTTTGTATGCTGAAACAACTGAAACTGTGTGTTTTGTGCAAAAGATGTGTCCTTTAACAAAGTAAAATAAGAGATGTGTCTGTGTAGTGATGGTGGTTCAGACCTGGACAAGAAGAGACTTGTGTCAAATGTGCCTATGAGCAGCGTTATTTTCAAGCTTTCTCTTTGTAAGAAGTGTTTGCTTTTGACATCTTGACTGTCTAATCACAATACTTCAGTGAGCCTTCACTTTAAAATCACTCAGCAGAATAACCTGCCTTAGAGACAAATTAATCACAGGCTTTCTATGAACAGGAGAAATTAAAGATCACCACCACTATTATTCTATAATTTAAAGATGTCAATGTTGTTAATTTTTCACAAAACTGAAATAAAATAACATGTATTTTCCTGCAGACTGGCTTTTAATTTATTACAAATCTTGGTTTGAGTACCAGACAGATTACAGGCTTAAAGGACAAAATTCTATTAAAACTATATTTTTGACATTAAAATTTAATTAAAAGTAAAATGAGAATGAATACAATTGTGTTTAAAGGCATAAACAGCTTGAAGCCAAAAGAAAACCTATTTCTACATGATCAATTCAAGTAAAAAAAAACAAAAAACAACATATGTTGAAAGTAATTTCAAGACATTTTATACCACCTTCAGAGAAGTTACTGAAGAATTCTCAATAAAAATGCATCACAGCAAAATCAGAACAGCCTCAGAGCAAAACCTCTTAAAGGATTCCTGGAAACATGCATGAAGGCAGTAACCTAAATGCCAAAGTCATCAGCCTGTGTTCATCAGGTCAGCTCTAATCATCTTCGACCCAGTCCTCTTTGGCCCAATCGGGTAAACGTGTGGAATATTCAAAATCAGGTCCTTTGTAGCGTAACGCGTGGAGATACATGATGAGTTCCTTCTCTGTAGGATCTGGTCGTACTAGCTTACATTCACTGCACAGGTGGTCTCTAGTCCCTGGGGGGGTTTTGTAAGTCGAGTCAGTTGCTTCCTTTTGATTTCCCTTTGATTTGGTTGGTTGAGATTTGAGTGAGGTATTGTCAGTGTTTAGGTCCTGACTCACCTCATTCACTGTCTCGCCGCTTGAGCTACAACCTGTCGGCACCTGCGTATCAATCTGTGTCTGATGATTTTCTCCACTTTTGTTAGCTTCAGAGGTGACATCTAATTTATCTACTTTCTCAGGTGTCTTGTTTTCCTCTGCTTCTTGTTCAATAACAATCCCATCATCAGGAATATCCAACAGGTGAAAGCTTTCCTGAGAGCGATTTTCTTCTACCAGAGCCTGCAGCAGCTCCTCATTACTCTTTCCCACTAGTCCCCCCTTCCCCCTGTGAGGACCCCAGGCTGAGGACCCATAGATGGGATCATTGAGGATGGGGAAGCCCAGGTACTGGAGGTGGACTCTGATTTGGTGTGTGCGGCCAGTCAGGGGTAAACAGCGGACCACGCTGGTTTTTCCATTAAACGTAAGCCTCTGGAAGACGGTTCTGCACTCTTTTCCCTTCGGGTCAACTCGGCAGAGGCCGATTTTAAAGGAAAGAACCATGATGGGCTCCTCGCAGATCAGCTCACCCTCTGGAAACTCCCCCTCCACTCGACACACATACTCCTTTTCAAGCTGTTAGAAAGCATACATGTAGAAGACATTTTTGAGAATGACAAAATGCACTCCTGATGCATTATGGAAAATGTATGAGACAAGCTAAAGAATAATTTTAGTTTTTACTGCAACTATTGTCTAAACCCACTGACATTTATGTCAGTGTCAGCCCTGTGAATTTAACCAAGTGAAAGCTCAAACCCCATCCTGAACATACCTGTCTGTCTCTCACCAGCTGGTCTAGTTTCTTAGATGTCTCCAGTGTCCTGGCAAACAGCAGCACTCCAGAGGTGAGCCTGTCCAGTCTGTGGATCGTGTGGAGCTCAGAGATGCCCCGCTCTTTCCCCAGGATGAAAATCACTGTGTTGTGGCGGAAACGGCCACAGGGGTGGACTGGGATGGAGGCAGGCTTGTCGACCACAAGCACTTCACCATCATCAACCAGAATCTCCAGCGGTCTGCCGACTACAGGGGGCTCATGGCGGTGCACTGTGTTCTTCATATGGTCATTGTTCTGTGGATAGTCAGGGAATATTAAAAAAAGTAAGGTATCACCTCCTGTTGTGCTCTGCCAAGGGTAACACCATCTGGGACCAAAGACCATTCAGCAAAAGGTGACTGTTTCCACTAACATGTTTTTAATCCATCAGCTTGCAGTGTTAGGATTTAGTTTAGTTACATCTTTAATGTGAGAGGACTGGTTGTTAAGCTTCTGGCTCTACTTCTGCCATGTGATAAAAGTATTCTCCTTACAAGAAAAGCTAGACAAACCTGAACTGACTTGAATCTGTTCTTTAAGTTATTCTGTCATTAAGCCATGCTTGCATAATGATAAGAATCATACATATGTACAGGTAACACTGACCTTGAGCACCACCGACAGGTCCTCCACAGGTGTCTCGTTCAGTCGGATGCGACCCTCTTTGGAAGCCCTCTGGTAATACTCTATGGACTCCGCTCTGAACTCACTCTTGAACACCTCCAGAAGGCTCTTCCCGATCCACCGGCCTTTGCAGTAAGTTTTGAAGTCAAAGTAGTACGGATATACTTTGCGCAGGCCACCTTCAAAGTAGTAGGAGGTCTCGTCGAAATGCTCCTGGCTGAAGCTGACACCCGGGTTCCTCTTATGCGGAGGGGGGACGTATCTGTCGCCCGGACGCAGCTTCTTCCCTCCCGCTCCTCTCCGCCTCTTCCCTCGGCCACTTGTCTCGAGTTCGTCCGGCTCGTCGCTTTTCCGTTTGCCAGTTTCTGTTGCCTCTTTCGTTGTGGTTTTCTCCCCTGACACCGGGCTGTTTACCTCCTCCGCCGGTGTTGCAGTGGCGACAGCTGCCTGCTCCATAGTCGAGCTGCTCTGTTGACACCGTGGAGAAAGAAAAGGGCGATTCAGAAGAAGATTCACGTTATAAAACGAACTAATGTAACTTCGTACTTTATTAACTACACGCCCATTAACTTGACCCGCAAAGAAACACCGCAAATTCAATGTTTTCAAACCTCTAACCAACACACTCACGTGCATTGCTTTTTAGCTAGAGGTCCTTCTCGTGGAAGGCGCAGAATGATGACGTTAATATGTAGTCCAATCAGTCCAATATGTAGTTCAAACCGTAAAACCTTGCTGTTTCTTCTTCTTTTTCTTTGTCCTCAAGTGCAAATCACCTCCTCGCCGGAGCATTATCGCCACCAACTGTATATTTATATTGAGTTGATGTTGATGCTACATCCTGTGGATGATAGCAATTTGTAGTTGGTATAAGAAGATATGCCTTTATGATATTTAATTAGTAATACACTAATATGAGGCTGAAGTCTTTGTCTTTTATGTGAGAAATTAGGGATTAAGTTGTATCTGTGTAATTCTCTGGAAAAATTTTTTTAAATGTTTATCAACGATTATTCAATTTAAGAAAATGATGTGTGCTATGTTTTGAAAGGCTGATGAAAGAACTGGCAGTCCATTTATGGTAGATTATTTGTTATATATGAGAAGAGGGTAGGTAAAATAATTTTCTGCTCCATGCTCATTTTGATCATGGAATTTGTATTGTTTTGTAACAGATTGTATCTTATATTTTGTTTTGGAAGTGCACACTTAAAGTAATTGAAAAAAATAATGATGGTGTCTTACTCTCATTCAGAATATTATTAAATATTCCTTCCCTGTCCCTCCTGTAGCTCTCCCAGACCCTGAAGTCTAGTATTCAGTAGAAAAATGACAACAATAAAGTATCCATTTAGTGGGTTTTATTAATAAAAATTAATAATTCAATATTTGTATAGTTTCAAAAAATGAAGTGCCTCAATTCATTCTTGGCACAGTGTCTCCTCTGCTCTACAGTAACAATGTCAACAGGACATATCCCACACATACAGTCTATGAAGCAAGTAAGAAGAAGTTCTTACCACAAAATATATTACTGAATTTGAATTTGCTGAATTTTCATTTAAATTCCTTGGCTTGTACTTGGGTTTGTCTTTGTGTGTTACTCAATTCATAACCAAAGCATTCCCATGAGATTACACACAAACTTACCATTCATTTAAATTTCCCACAAGAACACATACATACACACACCGACTTACCCAATAAATAATATTGTGACTCACTTAAATCTCAGACAACCTTTCTTTGTCATCCACACTATCCTTATCACTCTCTAATTGACTCCGAGGATTCTGGGAGTAAGGTCATCGGTCCAGCGGTGGTCGCTCATTTAGTCACTCACTGTTTTAGCGCTGTTGGAAGACAATCTGGTCGGACAAACAGAGCAAGATCCTCCTTGTACGTTGCTAGGTGACAACCCAGCGGGGCAGCTGGCCTTTAAGACTGGAGCTCAGTGAAACCATGGAGGAGTGCTACGGGGCCCCGGAGATGCAGCACCAACGCCACCTCCTGCAGGGGCAACCACACTGCAGTCAGAGCTCACCTCTGGGGAGAGAAGTAAGGATGGCATGGATATCATCAGGAACAAACTACAGGATGTAGGTGGATGTAGGTGAAGATTACAGAGGCACCTGATGGACGTAATGTTCTTGAATAATGTGCAGGTTTTTGTCAGTACATGAAACGTTTTTTCTTTACTGATTTTGGTTTATAAATGATAGTTTATACGTATTTTTGTGCAATACCCAGGCCACTGACGCCTCTTGTCAGTCAGGGGGACGTAAACCACTCCCATCAAGGCTTTCTTGAGAAAGGTCCCATCACTCTGCCGATCGTACTGTTCTAGCACCTGACTGCCACCGTCGGGGCCCACTGGGAGAACCAACCGCCCACCAGGCTTCAGCTGCTCCAAGAGCTTTAACAAAGAGAGGGCAGAAAACAAAAATTCAGCTCAGTCAGTCATGGTGGAGAGAAAGTTCCCTCACAGCTTACAGCACTTGAGAACATTTGTTTTAGCAACCACTGACTGTTTAAGATTCACTTTACTACTGTAGATATACTTGTATGCCGTGCTTTGTTTGTGGATTTTTGTTGTAGCATGATTTCTCTTATTCTATTCTCTTCTATTTTCACAAGAGTAAAATCCTTTATGTGTCCTTACAGCCTTAGGAACAGTAGCTGCAGCTGCACCAACATGAATGGCATCATACGGCGCTCCGTCTGGGCAGCCGAGCCTTCCATCTCCCACTGTGGACAGATATAGGTATGACTTTTATAGTCTTTTGTAGCTGTGCAGTTTCAACATCTAGATTTGAAAGAGGCATGACTTTGACACATCGTGACTCACCTATAAGTTTGATGCGGCCAGAGGTGAGCAGTTCTGGGTCGTCAGCTTGCACATTTTTTATTGACATTTGAACCAGTTCATCGATGTGTTCAATGCCAACCACTCTACCGCTGGGTCCTGTCTACAAACAAAGTCATATACTGAATTATATCCCAGCTTAGGCGAAAAATATCAAGTCAATAATATGTGTATGGTAAGAAACATGCAAAGTTTATATAGAACTCACCATCCTTGCAAAGCAGGCAGTGAGATATCCACTTCCTGAACCCACATCCAGTGCAGATGCCCCTTCAGTTAGTTTGTCACTTAACAGCTCCAAAGCATGAGCATGCTGTCAAACCAGGCCCACAGGATAACATTCAGCCCATCAAGTGTATATACACAAGTGAATTATAGTTCATCTTAGGATATCTGCTCACATCTCAGATCAGTTCAGTGTTACTCACCATGTGTGGTGCACTGATGGTTGCCCTGTAGCCTGCGATAAGAAAATATCATGACGCAGAGTCACAGCACACATCTGTGCTCATGAAAATCACTCTACAAGACAATGTATCTACTCAAATACCTGTTACCGTATTGATAAGCAAGTGTCTGCATGTGTCTATAAAGAGTGACTGGAATGAATACCTATGGACTGAGGAGAGTCTGCATAAGGATAGTCTCTAGAGTAGAGGCCTCTGTCTGTAGCCAGCATGGCATTAAACACTCGGTCGCTGCGGATCACTCCATGATCTGGAGGAGAAAAGAGTGAAATGTGTGCAGGATGAATTCTGTGAAGCTGAAGTCTGTTTCCCCATTGATTTGTGTTTCCCCTTACCTTTTAATGTGAAGGGAAAAACTAATTAATGCTGGCTTTTTCGAAAAAAAAAAAAAAAAGAGAATGAAAGCAAAGCATTGGGTCAATATTTAAAGCTAGGTGGTATATCAGATTTTGATCATTGTGTGGCCTTTTGGTCATCATAACATCATAATATAGCTTACATGTTGTCTATCCCTCATCTTAAAGGCTGCATTACAGTTTAGTGATATATTTTTCTAAACTTTGTAAATGCCTCCTCATTTACAAACTGCTTGAATAAACAAATAGGGAACAAAAAGATAACATATCTTTTTTTAAAATAATTTTCCCTTTCTAATTTTCTTTCTAAATGTTTTTGTTTTCCTCTTCCATTACACATTTCAATTGAAGCTTTTGCATTTCGGCTTAAAATTTTAGCATTTACATTTAATCTTTTCTATTTTCCATTTGAACAGTTTAAATTTCCCATTGTAATTTAAAATTGCCATTTCAATTTCGTTTTTGTTTTTTTTCGTGCACTACAACTCTCTGATTTACGGGACATTATGTGCAATAATGGGACATCACGTGTAATATCATGGACATAATCATAAACATTCCAAATTAACCATATACGCTGACCAGTACTTGAGATTTGAGTACATGCATAGCTATATGCCACTTCTTATACATATCTATATGCAACCCACCAAGAATGATCCTTACCGTTAACCTGTTTATACTTTTGGAATTGTGTATATTTTGGATTTGAAGGTTATTATATATTTGCACTCTTCCTACTTTGTACTGCAACTGCTGCACAACAGTTTCCCTCAGGTTAAATAAAGTTCTATCTTATCTTATAATAATTATTTATTTGCCATTTTTTCTTTTGATTTTAATTCTGGGTAAAACTATCCTCCATGCTTTTCTGACTGAAGATAATAATGGATCCACATTACTAGTTTATTTTAAATACAGTATAAAAGCACCAGCTGTCACGCTCAAATATCTTTACATGGAGGACCTTGAGGTTTTGAATCAAAGACCTTGTAATGTCAAAGCTTAAGTGCCTGACATCAGCCCCATTACCCCTCAGCCTGCTGATGAGCTCTGGATGTGTTTTGCCACTGGACATCCACGCCATGGTCCGGGACAGCAGCACACCCATCGGGACTGCCACTACAGCCAGGCGCAAAGCTGCTCGCATCTCCTACACTGGATCTCCCTGCAGTGACATGATGATCAGCTCTTGCAAACCTATTATTCACATATTAAACTGAACTTGACAGTTAGCCAGCGAGCCAGCTTCAATGTTTACAGCTACAATAACAAGTTAACGCTACATTATAAACAGATAATATCACTGAACAGATGCAAATGCTAATGTTAGTTCCTCAAATAGTGAATACTCACGAATAAAGTAATTCAACAGAAGTAAACGGAGCTTGTTTACCTTAGTAGCTCGCCACCGTTCCTTCCACAAACTTCCTAGCTCCCTCCTCAGCGAACCTCAGCGCCTGGCCAATAAGATGCGGGCTCTCCAACGTGAAACCGTAGAGATCCAATCACATTGCGAAGCAGTTTGATGGGCGGTTACAACGTCCAATCATATGACCCTAAATAAGGAAGTGGGCTGTTGTTTATTAGAGATTGTGGATCATGGATACAGTTAGCTAGCGAGGCTAATCTTTAAATTCATACACTGGAGGAAATAATAGTTACGATATTGAGATTTTCACACAGGTAAGACATGTTCGTCATTTATTATGATGACAACCCGTTTGAAAAACATTTGAAATGCATAAAAATAGTCACTACAGTTGGTTAAATACCAGTTAGCTTAAGCATGTTGATGTGAATAAAGCTTTGATTACTCTTCGTATTTGGAAACCTGCGTAGTTTCCCTGTCTGTCTTTTATTTTTTTTTAAAATGTATGTCTCACGGTCATGCCTGTTTTAATGTGGTTGAAAGAACCAGGATATAAACAAAATGGGGCTAACGCTAACTGATGTAGAAAACTGATGTTGACATCTGTTCTAACTCAGTTGGTCAGCTACACCAGAATGGTCGACGACTTCGAGGGTCAGGAGGTCCGGTCCAGCGGGGAGCTGTGGTCCGAAATCTGCTCCAGTCTGCCGGAGGTGCGAGCTGAAGCGACTCCAGAGAACAACACGGAGTTCAAAGACTCATTCCAGCCAGCAGCACAGGTCGGAGTGCAGGTCAATGGACAATCAAATGGGACAAATACCAGTTCTTCTAACGCCAGATGGGAACCTATGGAGGATTCTGAGATCTACATAGCCAGTTTAGGTACAGGCCTGCCTCCTGCCTCTTTCTGCCCCTCTCATGACTGTAGGCCTCATGTCACATTTAGCTCACCTTGTCCTCCATCCACCTGGTTACACCATCCATCATACATCCTTCTCAGTTAAGTTGTATGGGACATTGTAGGCATGATAAGTCCATCGAACTGAAACACGTCCCACAACTCTTCTCCTATATACCACGCTTTATTCCCCACATGTTTTCAGCTATTCTGCTTTCACCAGGGTTGTATCTGAGGTTGTTTCAGGTTTCCCCACATGCAGTTCATCAGTTTGTCATTTGACTTATATCATCACCATGGGCTTTAAAAAATGTGATGTGCATTTTGTTGTTATGATTTTCTGACATCTTATAGACTAAATGATTAATTGATCCATTGAGAAAAACAATCCTCAGATTCATCAATAATGAAAATAATCCTATAACCTTAGACTAATTGACTCATTGATGGACTGTATATGAAAAGAGAGGCAACAGCCCCACATACCACCTTGATGATAGCAAAATAGCCAAAAAACATTTGGCCAGTAAAGCATGGTATTGAGACATGTTTAATTTTATTGAACTGACACTGGTCTGCACCCTGCTGTGTGTGCCTCGTCAAAGTTAGAACTTGCTGCCCCTGTCCCTCCATTCAAAAATGCCAACATTTAGATTTAAGATGTAAAATACACTATTTTTATTGTCTACATTTTGGTGCAGAGAACCGCCTGAAGAAACTAAAGGGCCAGTCCAGTGATGTGACCTCCAGGGACATGTTGCGTTCCTTGTCTCAAGCTAAGAAAGAATGCTGGGATAGATTTCTGCACGACGCCCAGACCTCAGAGCTCTTCCAAGGCGGTGACATGGATGAGAGGTAGGATGGGAGGGAAGGAATAGGCTGCTACACACACATACTGCATCCTACTGACATTTTATTGTACATCCTCACTTCAGATGTTGCAGGAAAAGTTCTAGCTGCTGTTGTGTGTTCCTGTAGTATGCTCTAAATTTACTAAAGTTGGTGTAATAAGCTTTTCTAGACAACAGAATTACCTTTGTGTTGCAAGGATAACGCATGTCTCCCAGGTAGTAAAGAGCTTGAAACAGACCCCTTTTCATCTTAATACCTTTGATTATTTGTGTACCTCCCTTCCCCAGTGCTATTGAACACTTCAAGAGGTGGTTGATTCCTGAGAAGGTGGCCATCAGCGCAGAGGAGCTGGAATATCTCCTGAGGCCGTCTCCGAATAAGGAAGCAGCTGAACCAAGCCAAACACAGAACGACGAGGACACGGAGGGAGAGAGACACTACCCTGAGGAGGATGACTCTCACAGCCCGGAGAAATGACGACTTGTGACTTGTTACTCCGCCATGCTCATTTTGAGCTGCATTATGTCTTGGCAGTGTTTTGGCCAAAGCTTTTGTTAACAGCGGTCAAAGAAGCAATTACAGCCTGTCATCATCCTCTGTATCCCCAGCAACTGAGTGTTAAGTACATTTATTCAGTCACATCTTGCTATTCATCCCTTCAACCAGATCACACCGTGAAAATGTATAATAAAGAATCTGAAATTAGACCTGTTTGTCCTGTAGCAGCAGAATTTGCATCTAATCTGCATAGTGACTCTCACTGTATCTGTTACTAGAATGACTCTCTTCTTGTTAATTCATATGCAAAGCCTAATGAAGGACCACATGCAGTATCATGTTGTAAATTAGACCCATATGACGCAAGCAATGCATTATTTTTCAGAGACATTATTTTTCTGTTTTTAAAAATTGTGACATCTAGAGTAGGAATGTAATCCTGAACATTTTGTAACATATTGTGTGTAACATCTTGATTTTTTTGCCATGTTGATTTTACATATGAACTTTTACCTGTGTTTCAATAAAATCAAGTAGAATGGATTCTGTTCATTTGTCTGCTTGTTAGCTGAAACAAGGGCACTGTTACATTTAGCTAGACAGCTGAAATGCAGTGAAAACTTTGTGTGTGTGTTAGGGTTAGGGGCTAGGGAGTGGATTAAGTGAATGACGTTCACCAAACTAGTAGTTTACCCTCATTTACGTGAACGGGGTGGACAAAATATTAGAAACACTGCTCTGTATGATGCAGTACAGTTCAACTGCACCACAAACTACATCCTCCAAAATGAGCACAAAGTTGAATTTAACACCTCTCTGAAACAATAAAAAAAAAAAAACGGAACATTATAACCCTCACAATGTTAGGATTTATTGCAGGGCTGCTGTATTAGACTATTGGTTTAAGTAGGTGTATCTAATAAATTGGCAACTGAGTATTATTGTGAATTAAATCAATTCAGCCAGTGTTTGTTTGAATAACAGCAACCATGGCTTCATTCTCTAATCTGAATTAATTTCAGTTGGGGTCCTTGACATGAAAACCTTTGGGAACCCCTTGATTAGCGTGCTGTCTATCTTCTAGGACCCAGAGGACTAAAAGGGTGAAATCAATTGAATGCATGTAAGTAAAACAGTGTTTGTTCAAATTTTTCTTTCAAGTGGAGAACAAATTCTGCCATTTATCTTGACATAATAAAGTGGACTTTATTTCACATATTCTGGAGGATGCTTATTAGTTACTATTTCAGTGAGTAAAGTTAGTGACTTGCCAACTCTCCAGGTCTCACACAGTAGCAACTACAGCCCACTCGACCTGTTCAAGATGTTTTTCACTGAAGCCTCGTTCAAAACCTTGTGTAATAACATCAACAAACAGGCAACATCTCTAAAGGACGAGAAAACAATCTTCTCTGTGGGATTTGCTGCCACTTCAATGACCTGTGACAGGTTTTCTTCTGGTGGTATCCTAGAACCTTCACACAAGTGATCCCAACTAGGACACAGAAAATTACAGAAACTGAAGGACACCGGACCATGACTACTAAGACCCATTTTCACCCAGGACAAAACATAGAGGAGCGGATAGTTGCAAGCAAGACAAGATACAGGCAGTACATGAAGTCAAATGGGGCTTCAAGCTTTTTGTGTTGTCTGACATTTACACATAATTGTTTGTGGTGGAAAATGACTAAAATGTTGAAAAATTCAAATTATGAGCAACAGTAATAAGAAAAAAATGGCCGAGACCCCAGAGGATTTAAACTGACATGACTGCTGAAACATTTCAGAGTTCACAACATGTTGTAGCTGTTGGTACAAGAAAAGTGAGGTGACTGCAGTGTAAATATTTTTTTGCGTCGGAAAGGTCATCACAATAAGTAAATACTAGCATTGACCATTATTTGTTACAAACTTGAATTTGATCACAAAAGCTGTTCCTATTGAGATCCCAATTTTGTGTAAAATTAATGATAAAACCTTAAATATTTTCCATGTCCTCCAGTTCATGGACATTTTCATTATCTTCACAATCAGCCCTCTGTTCCCCTCGAGTAGCCCTATGCTAATGAATTTTATTCTGGATTACCCTTTGCAGACACTCACTTGATGAATCACACGGTCTCACAGTTTTTTTTTTTTAAAGTTTGTTTTTTGAAGCACTTGCACCAAGACTCACAATTTTTTAATTAGTTTTAGTTTTATGAAAACTTAAGATGTGTACTTCTGGGGAAAGAGCATGGTTTGTGCCTTAATTGTTCAATTTCTGTTCTGTTCCCTGATGTTGGTTTCTGGGTGTGTTTGTCTAGAAAGTGGAGTCATTGGGAAAAATCTCACAGCTGGAAATTTAACATCCAGCATTAAAAAAGGTTCTTTTTTCCCCTTCTTATACATTTAGTCAGAGTCAGCTTTTCCACTCAGTTGAGATGCTTGTTACAGGATAAATTTAGGATAACATGAGGGACAATATAGAAGAATTAATATCATAAATTGTATCAGCATCACTATAAATTGACTATATAAAGCCACAGACACATTGTGAGTCCCAAAAGGAAAATTATAATGATGGCAGATAAAAAACACCATAAAACAAGACAGGGTCATTATAAATGTACTATTTATTACCAGAGAGGCACGATAGGTCCCAAGAGGACTATCATAGGAGATTATAATGATTTTTCATTGGGGGGTGATACTGAGAATTAAATGACAGACATCTTTGTTTTGTTTTTTTACCATACTGGATGTGACTCACTCACATGAACACGTATTATATGCTGTGAGAGAGAGAGAGAGAGAAAGCACACCTCTCTATTCTGAAGCAGAGCGGGCTGCAGTGAGGAGCTGCACAACAGTGGGACTCCCTACAGACAGAGGACACAAACAGGTGCTGGACTGTCCAAGTCATTTAAAAAAAAATGTCCGACTGACATCTCTCAGAGGTATTCTTTCTTTTAATTTCTACTTTTTTTGTAAAATACATGCACTCTGATGTCCAATCTGCATTAGATTATTTCTTAGAGAAGAAGTGGTTGCTTAATATCAAGATTGAGATGTATTTTGTGGATTAAGGGCTTTAAAAATGCTGCTTAAGATTTCTAAAAAAAAAAGCAAACAGTTGTGCAAATTAATTTGTCACTGATCAGTTTAGGTCAATGAGGCAATGAGCTGATTCAGCATGAGATGAGTACCTATTCCTTTTTTTCTGACCATCTGCATCGGACACAATTTAACCAATCTTCCATGGAAAACTCATAATTTAGTGAGAGAAATACAGTAACATTATGATAAACGCTGTGGCCAGGAGGACTTGCTCATCTGAAGTCATTAATAAGCACTCATTCATGCTCTACTCGTTGGCTCTATTAGGCCAAGGAAGGTTTTTCATTTACAGATGTAATTATGAAGCTTTCCCATATCTTTTAGAACTATTTGGCTAACCTGACAGGATCTGTTTTGTAGATACTGATTGTTAGTTATTTGTGTAGATACAGTGTGATTTGCTGCTTTCTTATGAATTAATCTGATAAAACGAGGATGGACTGCAGCTAGTGATGATGCCAAAAATGCCAAAAATGATACCATCCAGTCCAAAACATATTCATTTTGAAGGACGACAATCAGACTCTAAAGATGTTATTTCTTCTGTATCTGGATGGCGCTAAGAGAGAAAGAAGAGCCAAAAAGAAGCTCATGTGGATTGGACGGTTAATTGAGTGGATGAGAGGCAGAGAGAAATAAAAGGTGAGAAGTGTAGAGTGAAGAGGAGGTGAAAATATTGTGAAGATGAGACGGATGAAAGTAAACAGATCTATTATTGTAGAGGACTTGCAAGCTTACAGCTTTTTAATTAGATTGATTGATTGGGAGTTTTCAAGATGGTACCATTAGTCTGTCCAAATGTGACTCATCTCTTCAATCTCTATATCTTATCATGCTGTTAATATTACTTTGGGTTACAAATGTTGTTCAATAAATCATGAAAATGTTTTGCAGGCAGTTATGATGTTAAATGAGGGAAATATGGTCATATATGCAAAATATGCAGCAGGTTATTTGGATTGATCTCATAATGAATTGGATGTTATTCACTCTGCAGCTATGGACTGGGAGAAGTCATTGAACGGATCTGGGGTGAACTCTTCCTCTCCAGCCTCTTCTTCATCTACATCCATGCCTGACTCTTCATCCTCGTCCCCTTCCTACTGCTGCAACTCCTCTCACCCCCTCTTCTCGACCTCTCTGTTCTCAGCCCCTTCCTTTTCTGGCCTGGACCTCCTGTATGACCTGAAGCTCGTCTTCATCCCTCTCTACTCGGCCGTGGTCCTGGTCGCTGGCTCCGGCAACCTCCTCTTGCTCTTCCTCATCTGGCACAATAAGAAAAGACACAACACCACAAACTTCCTCATCAGCAACCTGGCACTGGTGGACCTGGTCATGTGCATCTTCTGCGTCCCTTTGACTGCATCTTACGCTTTTGACCAGCGTGGATGGATATTTGGTCCCAACATGTGTCATTTTGTCACTGTCATGCAGTCTGCAGCTGTCTACGCTGCGGTCCTGTCCCTCATGGCCATCGCAGTGGATCGGTACGTGGTTGTGGCTTATCCCATCCGCAAAAGAGCAGGGTGCCATTTCTGCTGGGGTCTGGTGGCCCTGATCTGGCTGATCTCTCTGGCTTTATCCACACCTACAGCAATGCACACCGTCTACCTGGACCTGCAGGCTGCAGGGCTGCAGATGGCCGTGTGTGAGGAGTTCTGGGATGGCCAGGAGCGAGGCCGCTTCATCTACTCCTGTTTCATTCTCTTCTTCTCCTACTTTGTCCCACTGGCTGCTGTCTCCATTTCCTACTGTGCTATATCCTATCAGCTGAAGCAGAGGACCGCGTCAGGCTTGACGGCGTGTCCAGAGTTGAGATCTTGTAGAGCTGCATGGAGCAAACGGAGGAGGAAGACCTTCTACCTGCTCCTGGTGTCCGTCCTCTGTTTCGCCTTCTCATGGCTCCCCTTACAGGTAAAGAATCCTGGCTCTGTCCAACAGTAACAAAATCCACCTACTAACACCTCTAAAGCTCACAAATTAACATGTTATATCTTTTTACAAATATTTATTTGTTAAGTGTATTTCCAAAAAAATGTCAAACTTTTCCTTAAAAATAACAATGGAATAAGAATTAATTATCAAATGACTTTTTCCTTGCATGAATGCTTTGGATAACAAATTTGAACTTTACAGGTGGTGAATCTGATCCGTGACCTGGACACAGACTTCTCCATCTTAGGGAAGAATTACGTGAACATCATCCAGGTGTCGAGTCACCTGTTCGCCATGAGCTCCGCCTGCTACAACCCTTTTATCTACGCCTCATTGCACGACAAGTTCGTGTCCTACCTGTGTCACCACTTCCTGTCCCGGAAGAGAGGAAAAGGAAAGGATAGAGGTCAAGGGTCAAGCATCCTGACAATGTCACACAGAGTGCCGCGCCATCATACCTCCACCATTATGGCAGATTTACCAGGTGCTGTTGTAAATAACATTGGTCCTCAAGACAACTACGCTTAAATTGTTTCACTTAGTTAGTTAGTTAGTTCAGAATAGGCACACACATGTTATCTTCTGGTGTTTTCTTCAGCTCAGTTGGATAAAAATCTCTGCTTCACAAGTGACACAGGGTATCTTCTTCGCTCCAAATTGAATATGGATCTTGTTAGCCTTCACGCTGCCAGACAAATTGAGTGAAACGTAAGTTCATTTAAAGTACACTTAAATTCAAAAGGTGTTGCAAGGCTTTCATACAACAGCCACAGTGTGTACAGCTGGTCATGGTCACAAACATGAATACACAGCAGCTCTGTCCCTTTGACTGAATTCATACAGCCTGCTTTGATTAAAATGATTTATGTGTGTAATGATTTATTTTCTTAACAAATGTATGGATGTTTGTACTGAAAGTCTATTTAGCACAGAAAAATATGCTTTTGTGAGCTTAAAAGTATACCTTAGACAGTGATTTTGCTCTTGTTTTTGCAAAAATAGACAATACATTTTATAGTTTTTCATCTAATTGTTGTACATATTCATATTCTTGTGCATTTTCTACTTTATGGCATGTTTATGTATATAACAACGTGCTAATCTAAATGTGTATTTGCCATTCCTGTCCACTTTAACTGATAGTGTATTGGTGTAATTGTATGTGTATATTACATGTGTAATGTTAGATCTATTTTGTTAAATATCACTCAATGAACAGGTTTATTTAATGCTGTTTTAGGGATAAAATAGGAACATGAAGAGTATCTGCGATAATGAATGAATAATGTATTTCTGTCATTCAGTTTGGCCTTGAGCCACTGAACGCTTTTCACACTTTCTGCTGCAGATGTGACATTTGAGGAACACAACGCAGCATGCAAAACCTGTGTTTAAATGTCATCTTTTGGATGGTGAGAGAGAAAAAAAAGTTCATTTGGGGTTCATAAAACAGTAATGAGTGAATAAACCTGAGAGAAAATTTAATGAATGGAGAAATAAAAAACACAAAGTTTACGACCTTCTATGTGCCAAGTAAATGCAAATGAAGACAGTTAACTTGTGTTGAATATGAATGTCAAAGCTCAGTGAAATAGGCAGAAGTTTCAACATAAAGATACTTTACCAGTTAAGTATTAAAAATCTGCTGGCAGCTATAGGTGCATTTTTCAAATTGTGCTTATGTATGCAAATGTTTTCCTTATAACATTACTGCAAGATACTTCTTCTTTCTTTCTTGAAGCTGTCACACTAATAAAACTGATATGATCTACAGCATGCTGGTTTAACCACTGTGTCACTAATACTACTTATTGTGGCTTTGAGCACCAACAGCTCAGAGCCGCTCCACTGGATGAAAGATGAGTCACGTTTACCTGAAAATGTGCAGTGAAAACGAGCAATTAGGCGAGTAATGCACCAATGCAGGGTTTCTCAGCATTTCCTGACCTGTCATCTCGTTTGTAAATCCTGGAGTTGTCATTACCGCAGCCATTAGCGAGCTGTCAAGCTGTAACAAGTTGTAATTAATGTGAGTATGTCACTCGTCTGTACAATACTCTTTCAAGAGCATGAATGGAGCTCCAAATGGATTATATTCTGTGAATGGTATGCTATATTAAGACCTAAATTAAACATAATATTAGAAATTTCCCACATATTGAGCAAAACCCACATGGAGTTATGACACCAAGGTTGAAAAACAAGTGTTACTCATCATCACCTAAGTTGACTTTATGTGACAATTGTCTCTAATTAAATGTAACAATCATTAAAAAGAAGTCTTATTTTGAAAGATCTTTTGAAACGTTATTTTATATAATCACGAAGAGGCTGGTGAAACCCCCCCCCGCTGAAAGCCATTAGTAATGTTTGTGAGTTTGTCTGTTAGCTAAAGCCATTAATGTGCAATTACAATGGATCATTTTAGTTAACAATTTTCTATTTTTACTATTATCTGCAAAATGAATACTACAGTTCCTTTGTTTGTGTGCACAGATGTCACTTTATTCCATACCAAGTTGAAGAGCTGAGTGGGGTCTTTTTAAATAAGATCTTTTCAAAAGCAAAAGCCACCCGGTGGGTCTAATTTTAGACTTTTTAAATGGCTCACTTTCTTGATTTTATTTTATCTCACAAAAAAGGCATCTGACAGGATGGGGATGCTTATATTTCAGACACTCAGAACTCCTTTTTAGACCAATTTACAGAGTAAAGGTATATGTTTAAGCAGCTGATAGGAGATGACTGTCAAGTGCAGGCAGTGGAAGAGGGGATGAGCTGCACTCTGAATATATGAGTTTACAGCAGAAGATAAGGGGAAACTGCTTGTTGAATATTATTGCTAACGGGAACATGAAATGGTGCACATGCAATATATTGTACGCAAATCACACTTCTACTTGTGCATCCTGCTACCCTCATGTGTGACTGTGTGTGAACATCCTTTATGAAAATACAAATGTGAGCAGGCTTAACAAAGTCTTCACATGCAAATGTGAGTGGTCTTGATACCACTGATACCCATAGATGTGTGTTTAAGTTCAAGAGAGATGATGGTCCTCTTTTATTATGAGGCTGTTTGGATTGTTCCCCTTAACTCTAAGCATTTGTAATGTTCAGAAGAAAAACTGCATCATGAGACCAATGACACAACTTTAGCAGAAAAACAATTCTTTAAAGACTATGGTGTTGGTCTGATGTCTACTATATTATACTATACTGTCTGACAACACAAACAAAACAGCAAACACCAAACGAGACAATTCTGGAATAACCTTGCAGGGCATTTTGAGATGAAGAAAACAATTTACAGGCTTCCACTTGTTATACTATAGTATTTTTTTTCTCTCTAATCTCACGCGGATCTCCCGTGGAGTCACAGCTTTACCTGGAGGGTGCACTGTAGGCAGGGGTTTATTTAAAAAAACAACAGAATTATTAGTGAGAGTTCTGATGGAGCATGAAAATCCTGAATGTCAGATAAGTAATGGCTTCCCTCTGCCTTCATGTGGAGAGGATTTTGCACAGGCCAAAAGAGTAGCAGGAAAAACAAATCTCTGTGTTCTGAATAAAATCAGAAAGCACTCAGCTCTGCAAGTCAGAAAAAATCACTGTCATGTTTATATTTCTTACAACATAACATGCAGAATGTGTTGCAACATTTTTGATTTTCTTATAAATTGTGCAGAAAACACATTCCCAAATTGCCAAAATAATCTGAAACATTCCAGAAGCTAAAGCCACTGTGCCCGTGATTCATTGATTTGTAGAGCTGTACAGATGGCAGGAAAGGTTCAAAAGAGAGTGGTGCAAAAATGGAAAGCCTTGCAGGTATGTAATTTAAATGCCTCAGGACATCTATTAAAATACCCTTGCTTTCAGCGCAACTTGTGTAGCTAGCTGACATGACATAAGGAAATCCCATTTGAAGCCATTTCTTCTCCTCTTCAGACAGTTCCGACATGGGAGAATCTTTTGTTGGAGAGGCTTTTGGGAAAAAAGGCAGTTTTTCCTCATAAATATATTGTAAGTTTAAACAACGGGTAAATTGGCTATTGATTTAATTGGTCACAGCTGCCTGTTATCAATGAAAATATAATTAAAATGACATGTAGATTGTGTACTGGCTGTCACTGCAGAAAACAGGAACAAGGCATTTAAGAGATTGCAGCAAAGTCAGAAACACACACTGACACTGCACAATCATTGAGTACACAGAGCCACAAACACACTTCTACTAAATCATTCGTGAACTGAAGCAGCTGAACCTTCGGACTCTTATCTCACACATGCAAATGATTTACATGCTCCCGCTATTTAAAACCTCATAAACCTGACTGAGCAGTGCCAGAGGCCTCATACATATTCATCAGAGGCCTGATTATTGAAGTTAGATGATTTACGTCTCCTCGTGACTGCTTTCAAGATGCTCACACTCTTTTCCTGTCATGATCAACGCAGCGCAACAGATAAATGGGATCGTCGTTTCAGGTGGAAAGAGATGAATTACAGAAGTAGAAACAAAGGGGAAAGGCTTGAGGCAATAAAATGAAAACAGCGACATTGAGTTATAGAGATAAAATATTCTTTGCATTTCTGTTAAATATAAGTGTAAATAGAGATGTTCTTCATGAAATTCAGATTGTTTTCATGCAGCAGAAAGGTAAGTTTGAGTTTCCTTTCATTGCGGACATTGTTAAACCTTCTAAAAAAAAAAAAAGAGGCAGCAATAGTCAGTACAGGATTTCTAATAATTTCTAATTCTAAAGTGTCCTTAAAGAAACAGACAATAAACGTGTGGCTCGACTGGAGAGTCGAAAGCCAATGTTGTGAGAATTGATTGATTGAATTGATTCAATCATGATTACACAGGAGCTTGACAACCTTATTTGTAATGTGGATACAGCTTGCTGCCTCACATATTCTGGCTTTAAAATCTCAGTGCTCTTCTCACTGTCATGACTGTATTTAATAAAACCAATCAGATGTAAAAGAAAATATTGGCTGAGTGAGCCACCACGTGGGCAACAACTATTACTACAGCTCTCCACCTGGCAATCAAACTAGACATTTATGCCATAAAAGAACTCTCAAACACACGTTCAAACTCATATATTATTTATTACAATTAAATATTTTTCTTATATTACAGAGGTCCATTTGAAACCATACAAATAATCTGTGCTGTGATTAATATTTCCAAGATATTTCCAAAACGCCATGCAAAGAATATGAACATAAATTCACATCAGAACCAAAGTTTAGGTTTTTGTACACCTAGGGATGAAATTAATGTCATGAAATGTGTCAATACCTCGACCCCCTTTCTGTTTTTGGTGCAAACATTTCTTTGTGGTGATTCAACATGAGACCTGTGTCATCTGACAAAAATGAAAGGCATTTGGAAAGTGGGTAAAAACAACAGTAACTGCTTGTCCTTCTCTCTTGGAATATATACGGGTTAATGGGAACAGGCACAGAGGACCAATTAAGACATAAGTATCACACATCTTGATTAAACATAATTAGTTTGCTGAGTGATTCCTAAGGCAAAATATACTGTGTGTGGTCTGTAACTCTGATCCAGAACACACAGGGGGGATTTTAAATTGCAGAACCAGATCAGACCAAATGTAGCTTACCCACTTCTGCTTTGGTGTACATCCACCATCCATCAATATTCAATCAAATGTGTCAGCGGAGAAAGTTTTGATACAGACTGATAACCTTCGGTTTACTGAGAAAGGCAGATTGAAATGGCAGGGTCAACTCTTTCTATTTTAGCCTGAATTAACCAATATGAAAATAGGAGACTTGTTTGAAAGTCAAATATTAATCCATTAATTAATAATAGTGAATTCTATTTTTGTAAATGAACACACAAAACTAACCCCACCAGGGAGTTAAGCAGAAGTAGGCAGGATGTGGGCATTTTCAAGTGATACTCCACCCAAAATCTATCTTTTTGACTATCACTCAACCCCGGTGCTTGTAAGGTGGTTGTAAATAGTTTGTAGTTTGCTTGTGGTCAGCTTAAAACATGTCGGATACAAAGGGTTTAAATTGTGACAAAATATGGCACACCTCCGTGCTGTGCTATCAACCTCCTTGAAGCTCTGTCAGGAAGCTGCGTCTTTAGCTGCATTTTGGCAAAATGTGATTGTTTGGAACATAATAAGCGCACCGATGGACAGTTGAGAGGTGGATTATGATAAAGAGAGGGGTTTAGAAAAGTTTCTGCAGACATTTTGATTGACTTTTTGTCCACCATGACAAGCTGTAACAACTTAAATTCATTGCAATTGACAGAATTCAAGCTGCCTTGAGCCGCTGCTCATCGGGAAGCACAAACTACAAAATTTAAGCAATGGTTCAATATTTTGGTATACGCTTATCACTTTCTTGTCAAGCGTAGAGAAAATCAATACCACTCATGTCTGTATGCTAAATAAAAGCTACAGCCTACAGACGGTTTTACATGATTTTTACAGACAACAAGTTAATCAGTGAGCTTTACAGGTAGGTGGATTTTGTTGCCTTTTCCAACAGAGCCAGGCTAGCTGCTTCACCCTGCAGTCTTTATGCTAAGATAGGCTAATCGGGTGCTAGCTTGTAGCTTCATATTTAGCGTACATGTATGAGAGAGGTATCACTTTTGTTTAACTCTCAACAAGAAAGTAAATTAACATATTTCCCAAAATGTTGAACTATTCCTTTAACAGCCATCTAGTCTTCAGGTGTTGGGTGTTTGATACTAAAGATCACTTTGAATCTGAATCAAACTTGGGCAGACTTTTGTCAAAATAAAGGTGTTGATCAATCATCAGTTTTGCCTTTCAGATCACAAAGGATCGCATGAATGCGATGGACCCGAGACGCATCTCAAGCACCTAGGAATCAAGATCAGCACACTAAAAAGCTTTAATTACCCCAGGCTGATACCGGTACACATTTCTAAATGAAAGGCTGGGAATGTTATCTAAGGCAGCAAGATCAAGGGCACAGGCTAATGGCAAGGTAAGTTTAAATCATTGTAGCATTCGGCATTTAAAGGTGAAGAGGCAAAGCTTTATCATCAGAGGAGAGGTGACAGGAGAATGACAGGAAGCTTGGAGAGGCCAAGGTACGTTTTGGTCCTGCAGGTTAAGCATCTCTGGTCACATGTTAGCAGGTGTCCTTCAAACTGTATCTGAGATCGTTCCAAATACTCCAAACGTGTCCTCAAATCCTGTCTGGAGGACTTCTCAACATCTCAACACAACATTTAACAGGTTTGTACTGGGCAAGCAAGCTCAATCAGTCACAGAAATACTACTGCAAATGACTCACACACTTTTCATCTTAGACAGTGCAGCTAAGGAGGCAGGACAACTTCAACCTCCTTTCTAATCAGGAATGAAAGCCACTCATCTAAAACTCTATTCTTTAAAATTATCTTTTGAAAATAAATTATATTTTCTCAGTACAGAAATAAATACATATTTTCCTCTCAAACATAGGAATGAATCATCATCACAGATCTAAATGCTACACTGAATACATTACTCACCATCTCATCGGTGAACAAACGAGAATATAAGTGACTAACTGATGCCATCTGCCATGAACAGACACTCATCCAGATATATAAATGCAAATATACAGTTAGCTAACACCGGAGTCAAATCACACCTCTGGCAAACAGCTTTGAGAAAGTAAAATATTCCTCAGCATTGGCATAACATAAATCCCCTCAATGCTCGGCTCGTTGGACATCTTCACACTGCGAAATCAAACAAACTGAACTGCGCTCATCACCACTGAGGTGAATTGCAGAGTTACCGATATGACATAAAACCTACAATTCTCTCAGAAACTCACGAGAGATGTAGCCAAAACATGTCCACATTTTATTGTTTGCTGTGCGTGTAGCCTACTTAATCAGTGGTAATAAAGTTGAATTGGATTTAATCAAACCTTCATCATCACAATTACATGAAAATGGAAATGTTACATGACAGAATTGTTAAAAAATTGGGCAATGTGCTAATTTGCTTTCTTGCCAATAGTTAGATGAGAAGATTGACAGCACTTTTATGTCTGTACAGTAAATATGAAACTATTGCCAGCAGCCGGTTAGCTTAGCTTAGCTTGGACAAAGACTGGAAACAAGATGAAACAGTTAGCCTGGCTCTGTCCATAACCATGGCTAGCTGTTTCCCCGTTTCCCCGTTCCCTGTCTTTATGCTAAGCTAAGCCAACCAGCTGCTGACAGTACCTTCATATTTACTGTACGAACATAAGAGTGGTACCGATCTTCTTTTCTAACTTTTGTCAAGAAAGCGAAAAAGCACATTGCCCAAAATATCTAACTATTCCATAAAAGCATCTTGAACACAGATGTTCACCCTGGAGCTTTTCTGTAAAACGTCCGTATGCAGAGCCTCACGGAGAAATCTAATGGCAAATGTGATTAAATCTTCAGCCACACAGAAATCTCTACGTCTCTTCTCAAGGACCAATGCGGCACGATATGCCTCAAATTTTCTTTAGCTATGGTGTATCATTGAGACACTGTCAGGCAGACAGTAATTTGAATGTAACATCAACCTCTCTTCATATCTATCAAATGTCACATTTCTAAGAGCTACAGTAGCGTTTTCTACAGCAGAGTACGTTCCAGGTTCTTCACACAGCTGCTACGACACCAGAGAGCCATGTATGATAAAGACCATTTACACTGCCATATTAACTCTTACAATATGTCAGACCATTACTCTTACTAAATAAATGTGTGGCATGTAATGCACAAGAGATTTCAAAACAAAATAAGGTCATCTCTCAGTCCTCCTTCCAAAAAGTCCAGTTCCTCTCACACAGGCAGCAGGTATGTTTGCAGCTAATTAAAGTTGTGGAGAATGAGTAACATTATCTCACGTCCAATAGCATTATGTGTCATGCCCCGTCAAATGCTACTGCAGGTTCTTGAGGAGGCGTCCGTAGCGGAAGTCATAGACGTGTCGACAGAAATACACCAGCTCTGGGTCGACATCATTGGGCACACAGTGGTGGGTGGGCATGGCGTTGCCAACAACGGGTGGCACCATGAGGGAGGCGGCACTGTCGCGTACACCATCCTTACGCCGTTTTACCAAGGCACAAAATCTGGAAAAAGCGCAAATACGGGACATCAAGCTCAATCACCTTTAAACTGTCTGAGAACTGAGAAAACCTGCCTGCGTTTTATGTTAAACATAACGCTTTTTTTTTTTTTGTTAATCCAGTGGCTATTTGAAAAAGCTTCAAAAACAAGCACTGTAGAATTTTCTCAGCAGGAGCATGTAATCTTTGAAAAGCAATGTGTTTCATGCAAGAAATATACTTCAAAGAAATATGCTAAAGCCACCATAAAATGTAAATATGCTATATTTCTTACCGGCAATACTGTGCCAATGTTAGGACATAGCATTTGTCTTCAATACAGGCCACACTGTTCACGTCCTGGTGACGAGACGCAAAGATCTCATTCTGGAGAAAGAAAGTTGTGTTTTAGTCCTAGTGTTAGCGCTGAACTAAAAAAAACTATCATCCACCAAAACTTTCAATTAAATATTTGATCCCCGTAAGCCTTCACAGTCTGGACATGTACACAGACAACACCTGTACACGAGCACTTCTGCCTCACCTTCACGTCCAGATGTAATGACAGGTTCACAGGAGAAAGATGTCTCACTTCTTCCTCTGAGCCCAAGCCCTGTTACTATAACTCACACTGCTGCCATGATGTGTTTGTTGTTTGTTAGTGCAGCCGACAAATGAATCACTTCATGTGGTTTATTGTTTCTGGAGATTTAATAAAGTGCAACTTGTTCCTCTGGGAGATTACTGACAACAGGAAGCAAGCGCAACGGAAGCTGCTCCTCAACATGTGTGTCTGCCTGTGTATGTGTGTTTGTTCATACAAGTTTTCACTTTCATTTTCATGCAAACTCATAGTGTACAAACAAATAGGAACAAATGGAAGGCAAAACTAAATGGAAAAAGGCTCAAGAATAATTGCTAAAAACATTAGTTTGTTACATTAAGTGTGTTGCCAACTAAATCCTTATATCTTACGGAAAAGTATTTTATTAGAAGAGAGGAGTTAAGCAAGCGAAAATACACATCAGTGAGTCCTGATATGAGGGAAAAAATGGTCAAGATCAAGGTGAAGAACACCCCTCCCTACATGACCATTATTTCCTTATATGGGGGAACCTTGGACTGTATTACAGGGCTTATAGCACTATAACACTTACCAACAGAAAAGGAACACTGTATTTAAAGGATAATTTTGTTGGTTTATTATGTCCACAAATCTCATAAAGTCTAAAACCAACAATGCCTTAAGTCTCAGTACTTTCCCACTTCCCTATCCAGTCTGTGGCATTTAGCCACAAACCCATTTGCTCCTACTGAAGACGTGAATCTTTAAAAACGGGTCACAAATATATAGATTCATTTTGAAAAAAGAGAGATAAGTAATTCAGGAAGCTGGGAACTTAGGTTTTTATTGAAAATGGGTGTAAATAGGGCATTTGTTGGGGACTACTTTCAGCCGTGGATTAATACGCATTTGGTGCTCTAGTAGAGAGTACTAAGGCAGCAGGATAGTGTGTGTGGGATTGACTCAATATAACCTACAGGGACCATGTGTATGATAATGAAGGGATGCGTCACCCAGTGCAGCCGTGTGGCTCTTTGTTGTGTTTTTAATAGTTTCTGGACAACAATGGAGGTTAATGACACAGAGGAATGAGCTATATCAGGCTTTGTATACACAGACAAAACTCGCGAGTGGGATCAGTTCGTTGCTGGTTTTGATCTTTTTATGGGATTTGTTGAAAAAAAAACAAAAAAACGGAAATATACAATATTATCAGCCTCATCATTTAAATTGTCTGCCCATTTTAAAAGTCAGCCTGATGGTTTCTTTATTATTTTCATCTGAGAGACTTTAAAGCTAACATGGCATGAAGCAGAAATATTCTAGCCATGTTTATATGAAGTTTAATATAGCATTCACACTGATTTAGAAACTATTTGCACACGCTTAACTTGAGCGAAGTTTCAGGAGTGTTGGAATATGATGAATATGAAACACCTGCCGACAACTCAGAAACCAGTATTTTCCATGAACATTGTATAAAAGGATTCTTCTCACCTCACAATGTATACTGGGGTTGCGTCCCCCCTGTGTGTGTTCTGGACGGTAGTACCAAAACAAACTCATCATCAGCTCTCCTGAAGAAGAAAAACCACACAGTTCACTTTGGTTCTCGAGCCAGCTATTAATTCAGCTTCTTAAGTAAACACCGTGTACAGTATGTGTCCTACCTGACTCTGGCTCTTCCCACAGAGATGAGATCTTGGCCACGTAAGGCAGAGATTTCTTCCTGGGTCCAGATTTCAGCAAAACAGTGTCTCTGACCCGAATCAGCTCCCCGTCCCTCTGGACTCCCTCGAAACACTTCCTCAGCACCAGAGCCTCTTCTCCCTAGGAACACAGGCAGCAGGAAATACTGACTCCTCAAGCAGCTAGAAAGTGATAAGCTGTGAGAGGCTGTGGAATAAAAAGCTCCAGGATGTGATTTGCACTGAATGACTTATGTGTCTCAACAGAAATGTGGACAGTCAGGTGCTTGGATGAAACTCTGAATAAGCCCTAATGTGACAATGATGCGTGTGTGATGAATCATCCCGAACTCTCTCAAGACAGTCAAGTTAAATTACACCATATTTAAGCGGCACCATCATGGCTGCGTCACAAAGTACCAGCATGACTTTCTCTACGTACCACCGAGAAAACCTCCTTCTGAAAGGGCAGGCCAACTGGCTGCCAACCGTTGGTGGATTTCTGGCGGCCATTCTTTGGCTGCTTGGCAACCGTTCGCCCTCCGACGCTGGCACAGCCGAGCTTCTGTTTCTTGTCCCTGTTGAGAGGGCAGACAGCCGAGCTGATGCTGCCGGTGCCGCGCGCGCCAGACCTCGACCCGCTGGGCGACTTGGCACTCTGCGGACACTCCTTCGCCACCTGCAGCGGAGGCTGTGGTTGGCTGGGGTCGGACAGCGGAGTCTGAATGTGGGGCACTGATTGGCCGGCTGGAGGCACAGTTGGAATGGGGCAGCCAGTGAGGATTCTGGGGCTGGGACAGATGGGGATGGAGGAGGGGCTGTGATGGTCATTGAGGGTTGATGGGTAGTCGTCTGAGGGAGGAACAGAAAAGGCAAGTTAATGAAATAGAGTGACAGAGTGAAACATGTACACAGTCCTTTAGGGAGCAGCTACAGTGATCAACAACCTTTAACAAGGTCGCATTATAAAGACATGAACTACACTCAGTAGTTATTAGTTCCGCTGAAGCAGCAGAAAAGACAAACAGAGCCTCAATTAAGGTCAATTATAGCCTTTAACAGGGCATCCCCACACACACACACACACACACACACACACAATAGATATGCCCATAAAGCTGACTGTGAAAATCACAAATGCTAACTGTGTGAAATAACAAGAACAGGTTGTGCACACTCCCATGACACAGTTGTGGGTGAATTAATGATCAATTTCTTTCAGTGTGATCTCTCAGCTCCCTGGATCCAAACTTCATCTGCAGCCTTCATTTCCTCCATCAACGTTAGTCATTAGGCTACTTTGCTGTAGCTGAACCATTAAGTTATATATTATTGAATACATACATAGATGTGTATGTAGCTAATGAGTACTTGTCCATGTTATGCTTACTACATTTCAGAGGGAAACATTGTACTTTTTACTCCGCTACATTCATTTGACAGCTAGAAAATTTGCAAATTAAGATTTTATGTTCAAAACCTTTAATGAACTTATAAAATCAGATGTACTGTTCTACATCCCCAACAGCTCAAAATAGCTCAACCAGCTGCAACATTAAAACACTGCTTACACAGTATAGTATGGGTAGTTTTACTCCTAATGCTTTTAGTACATTTTGCTGCTAATACTTCTGTACTTTTACTTATGTGAAATTAGAAATGCAGGACTTTTACTTGTAATGGAGCCTGAACTGTGCAAGACTAAGTAACGTTTACTGAACAGTGGCCAACTGTGGCAAACGTGGTGATTACACTGTTCTGGTTAATGCCTAAATGTAACACAACAATTGTAAAGTCTGTAAACTGACTCTGTAATGTCAGTTGCACATTAATATTATCTAACATTAACCATCATAAGCTGTTGGTCATACCAGACCTTCTGTTACATAATGCCGCTTTAAGTAAAGGATCTGAATACTTCTGCCACCACTGCATAGACACATGTCTACATCATGATTTGATTATCTTATTTCAGCTGCACACCCACACAGGTGTTTCTGCTAATTAGACCTCTGCTCAGGTGGATGTTGGGTGGAGCCTTGCTGGGAATGACATAAAGACACTAAAGTCCATGCACCAATAAGATGCAAGCTGTTTTGCCCCAACAAGTGCAACAAAATGAATAGGAGAGTGAGGGCGATGTCGATCAAATCTGATCTGCACACGCCCATTCAGTACTGAGAAAAGGTCTAATCGGGCAGAAAGGTGGCAACACCTGTGTAGGTGGATCATAGGCCTTTTCACCGTCAGACATTTTGACTTGTCATTGCAGCAAAAGAACAGGTGTTACTAATAACATTAACCAGGATAAGCAGCTAAATGGAATTCAGCGATCATTAATTGTATTACACTTACAATGACATGTCAGAATGTCTTCCATGAAAAAGGCCTATTTGTAAAAACCTCTTGTAGACAACAGTCTCACCTCTCACAGCCTGACCTGGTTTTGATTGCTGGAGACCACAGAATGAGGGAGAGTTCAACCGAGGTGCAGCAGTAAACTGGTGTGTGTTCATGTGTAATTAGTGTTTTCAGGCAGACACTCACGTACACACACCGTTTGTGTGTTATACCGCAGACATCACAAACAGTTTTCCTGTTCTGGTTCACATCTCTGGCTTGAACACTGTAACTAACTGCTGACACTCGAGCTCATACAATCAGCTCATTAGATTTCAGCTGCACAGGCCTTGTATTCACTGTCTGGCTGCTTGTATTCAAACTTAGACAAAAGAGGTCTTGCCCTTTATCAGATATTTTTTGTTACTTCCCACTCCAGTGACATTCCAAAATGGGAGATTAAAAATGCCTGACATAATAGCTATTCTCAGCACATTGTATGGCTTTGGCAGCCAGATTAGGGGGCGACAGTGCATAGAAAATAACCCGATAACTATGGTGTGCTCATGAATGTTTAATACTTAAACTTCTCTTACTTAAAAGGGCAAATTTTACACATGAAGTTCAGTTTCCTTGTCATGGAGATTTGCTCACCCTGTGAAAATAGTTGTTTTTTATTTTAATGTGTGGCTCTGCAGAAAGCTCTCTAAAGTCTAAGAAAAATAACCCTGATAATGTCATCAGGGTTATCTCTGCTCTGCATTTTTAACAGGAAGTCTCAGTTACAAACTGTGGGTGAAACACGCAGGCATTTACCAGGCAACAAAAGATGCTATTGAGCTGCATTATGGGAAATGTAGGATTCCGCGTTTTTTGGAACTTAAAATTAGGATATCACTGCCTCTGCTGCTTCAATCTTGACCATTATTTTTTTAAATCTGTCTTTTGCAAGCCTCCCGACTTTGTGGAAGTGCAACACTAAATCACTGGAGTGGCCTTTTAACCAGCCCTCCATGATCTCTGGTCTTCACAGTCTAAAACGATTGTTTACCGTTTTTTTCTACTTCTCTCTACTTCTATCTTTTTCTACTAGAATATCTGCAAACGACTGCTGACACACAAATCTAACGCCTACCAAACATTACTTTATGAGTTTGTCTTTCTTTTTTCTTCAGCATTTTTCCCTTTATCTAACAATTGACAGTAGAGATACATTGGGAGAGAGCCAAAATACAACATGCAACAAAGGTCTCCAGCCAGAATTGAAGCAGAAACATTTCATAAGGTCAGAATCTTAGTTTCTCAGTCTCAGTTTTCCTTGAAAGACCCTTTTTTTCTATGACTTACTTTATGGTTTATGTTATAATGAATTTACATCAAAACAAATACAAGTAAGTGGACCTAATGGTACAAATTGGCACTTGAGGAAGTTGTCAGTGTTAGCATATGCCTACCTGTGCATTAACCTAGAGTAAACCTAGTGATAGATGGTTATAGTAATGTCAAGTTTCTGTCTGCTCACCTCTTTTGACGCTGTGGTTACATTTGGTGCAGTCTGTGGGGCTGGAGGAGCACCCTCCTCTGGCGATGGCTGGAATCATACTGGTGTAGGCAGAGTAGCCGTTGATCCTGCAGGGCTCTCCGTAGCACGCCTCCACTGAGGTGCAGCAGTACACTGGATGGGTAATCCCTGAGGGCTGCGGATCGGTGCTGGGGAGCAGCTTGGGTCTCTTGCCGCGCCTTGGACATAAAGCGAGGGGTGATATGGGAGAGGGGGAGGTGTCTGGGTGGCTGAAGTGGACGTAGTAGCCAGGAAAGCAGGTGTACGTGTGCGGGCTGATGGTTATGGCTGCTGGGTGGGCTACGGAGTGGGCGGACTGAAGATGGTGGTGATGATGATGGTGGTGGTGATGGTGGTGGTGGAACACCTCGGACAGTGAACCGTCCTCTGGTTCCTTGAAGGTCTTGTCCTCCAGGAAGAGGGCCAGTCTGTGACAGTACTCGACACACCTCTCCTGGGAGCAGCAGTAGCAGGAAGACACCTCGGTCTCCACCTGCTCTTCTTTGATTGTTTTCAAGGAGAATCCCAGCGAAGAGCCACAATGGAGCGCATGTTTGAGACACTCCTGTCCTCCTGTGGTGCCCTTCCACTCTGGATCCGAAACCTCGCTTTTACACAAACTACAGCAACCCTGGATGGTAGAGCCCTCCTGGGAATGAACCGGATCCTCTGTACCCTGTTTTCTGTGCTTTAGTTGGTCCTCATGTTTGGGATGTGTTGTTCTTTTGGTCAGCGTTGATCCTCCACACACTGGTTTACCACTAATCTCATCCTGAGTCGTAGATTCCTGCTTCACTGGCTTGGGCTCTGTCTTCTTTTGTCGTTTGCTTCCATACGTGGCGCTGGTGAGTTTTAGCAGCGTTGCAGCAGTGAGTCCGGCCTGACGCCGAGGCGTTGGTGCAAACAAAGCCAACCAGTCGATGTTCTGAGCCTCTGCTGCTGACCGCCTCTGTTTTTTAGTTCTTTCTTTTGGGTCTGCTTTCCCTCCCGGAGGAACCTTTTTGGTTTTACGACCTCTATGTTCAGTTTTAGTGAGACTATCTTTAGCTGGATCTTCATTAGAAGGCTGCCGTTTCTTTGTGAGATTTGTCGCGAGAGAATCGTCTCTGTAGAGCAGCAAGCTGTTGACAGCCTCAGCATTGAGAGATGCCATTCTCCGCCTGCGGGGCTCAAGGACATGTGCGGGCAACTTGAGTAAGGTGTCAGATTGGTTGATTTTTGGTTCCAGTGCTTTCTGATTGGCTGTGGAAGTTTTCTTAAGTCCAGATTTGGTCCGTTTGTGAATGGAGCTGAAGTGCAGCTTCTTTTTGACTTTAACACTCTTTTGTTTCCCAGTTTTTGGTGCATCCTTTCCTTTACCCACAACTCCTTTTTCCTCCAGACGGGTGAGCAGGACGCAACAGTCCAGTGCATCTCCATCGCCCACTGCCAGTGTCTTCTTTCTATGTCGATGTGACTCTTTCTTATCCTTCTTTTTCTTTCCTCTCAACTCATTCTTTCTCTCTTTCCCTTTTTTCACGCCACATCCCTTTTCCTTGCATCCCTTCTCCTTCCAGGGCTTCCCGCATTTCACCACAGGCTGGCTCCGCTGAGCTTTCACCATGGTCTCAGCGTCCGGGAGCAGATCCACCACCTTCTCTTCATCCACAGGGTCCTACGATGGCGGGTTTCAGCTCAGAGAGACCCTTCAGTGAGCATCATCATGCATCATCACCTGGGTCCATACACTCTGTGGAGACACACAGATCAGAAATTTTACTTTAAAGCTTAAGCCACACATACACTTCACTCTTGTAGAATCTGAGTGACTTCATGTACCAGACAGGATCTTTCAATGCATTATTTAACAACCGGTTTTACTTAGTTTGCTGTCAGTTTCCAGGTCCCCAGAGAATATGACCACTTAGACAACCTTTCTCTCTAACATGCAAACACACTGCACAAACAGGACGGGGAGAAACTGAGATAAAGAGCACATTATGCGTCATGTATAAGCCTGAGGCCACATGTACTCCAACCTCTTTCGCATTCATGTTTTAGTTTAAAATTATTTATATATTTATATACTATTTTTTACACTTAGATCATAATATATTAATCAATTGTGCTGTAGCTGCTGCATGTTTTGATTTAGGATTACGACCAAATAAAAAAATAAAACTATTGCCTTTTTGTCCTTTGCATCAATAACGACCATTTTCAGCTCCTTGAACCCATGTTGAAGCACATTAATGACTCACACAATCCACCAGCAGCCCAACATTACAAGCATTCACCCACTCACTGCTAAAACACAGAAGCAGTGAGCAGAAACAGATGAGGCGTTTAGGTGATGTATTCAATGTTTGATATGATGGATGCTTTCAGAGGTGATTTGGATCTGTTATTCACAACTCCAGACCAATTTAATTTTAGCCGAGTTACAGCCTGTAACTGATCTCTGTAAGTGGTACTATGGCTTACCAAAGAGTGGATAATTAGATTAAACATGAAAAAAGGCAAAGACTATTTCACCTTGAAGGACTTCCTACAAAGGAATTCCTACAAAGTCAAAGGGGCAGCAAATTCCTTAAATCACTGTAAGGTATGAAATTAAGGAATACTTTCTCCAACATCTGGACACACAATAACAACCAACACTGGTGGCAGAAACACTCATCACACAATAGCCTCTTCAGTTTCCATGTCAACAGGCTGTTACATCAAAGCATCTCCAGCAACTTTATAGTAGAAGATGCATTATACGCTTTTACGATCCTCTGCAATTCACACAAGTCTTCCTGCTCTCTCGACACAAGAAACACCTCACTTAGGAAAAACCTTTAAAGTTCCTGATGATTCAACTGCCAGTGACCTTTATGCAATGACACTCCTGTGTGCAGCATAAAGAGATGGATCATCTTTCCTGCTGCGGCCCTGAAACACAATTATGCCACTTGACCTCCAAGAACTGAGTCAACATGGGTTGTTTTTATATTAAGTGACAGAAAACCATTGAGCTTTCACAATCACACACTCTCTCAGAAATGATGATGTTCCATTAATACCTGACACACATATGATCAATAAGGAGACTTATGATGGCACATTTGTACATTGTGCTCAGGTTGGTATATGTACCTTTTTACACCTGGACATTTCATGCTGTGCTTAAAGTCAATCTATGAAAGGATCCATATGCTGCCTTCACTGAGCTCCCGTGAATATAGGGCTGCAAATGACTATTATTGTCATTACTGATTCATCTGCAGATTGTTTTCTCTTGGTCTATAAGTTGGCATATTTAAATGTCTTGTTTTGTCAACCCAAAGATATTCAGTTTAAAGTGATATTAAACACAGAAGGTTTTTGGCATTTTTACTTAAAAAATTACTTAAATCATTCTAAAAATGGATTTAAAAAAAAAAAAAATCCACTAACTGTTGGAGCGCTACATGAATGATGTATACAGTATATAGTTAATGTGAGAGAAAAAGTTGCAGAGATGTGGCCTTTATTGGAAGAGAGCTCATTAACAAGTGACGGAAGAGTAATATGTTTTATTTTATTTTGAATGAAAACGCATCACCTCACAAATAAGATCCCAACTTCATGTAAAAACAGGCATTATCTGCCATCATACTCCGATCTACATGTGTCTGTATCGGACAGATAAAAAATGACTCCCTGCAATATATCTAGTATTGACAATAACTGACTGGAGCTGATTGCAATGTGAGGTGCTCTTTTATGCCCATTGTAAATGATGTTTATGCCCTTACTGATGTTTTCTTTCTATGAATCAAAGTGCATCACATCATGTAAATGTAATTTCTTTATGTGTTGTCCTGTTCTTAAAGCGAGCCACTTACAGTTGCAACTAGCCTTTAAATGACTCTGGAGGGGCAGTCAAGGGGAGTGTATGTGCATGTGTGTGTGCGTTTTTACACAAAACCATACGTTGTCTTTGCTTAGAATACATACAATACAGCTGATTTCTGTTGTTGCTTTTCCACACACCTGTTCCCTACAGTATGATATTGGTTCTTCAACAATTTGCAGTCAAGTAACATGCATCAAAAAGAGAATGATGATGGGATATGACTCAGAAATGCATGCAAATTCTGGTAAAACGGTTTCTGCTCTGCATAATAATAACAGATTAATTTAATCAACAGCTTATTTATGCACTCAAATATTCATCTCATCACTAAGAGTGTAAAAAATCTGCTATTCTTTTACTTTGACAACTTGCTAACACCTTATGAGACATGTAACAACATATGAAGGGTTGAAAAAACCACAACGTGGTGTGCTTTCGTTGCAAGGAGCAGATGGTGTGAGGAGTTTTATTCTGTTTCTCAAGCATTTTTTCTGTCTGTCACAAACAATATTCAAATCTGCCTAAGACCTTCTACACTAAAACCTGAACATACCTTGCGACTCTTGTAATCTGTAGCAGCATTTTATGTCATCTTAAAATGACTGTGCGCACAAATGCAAACCCACTCTGACTCTGGAGTGGACAAAACTGTCTGGCTGGACATTTTCAAACCATCTCATAGCTCAGTCTGCCCTTATTGCCAAATGACTCGGCGAACCGTGAAATGCAATCCATGAGAGAGAAATTTAATTTCCAGATAACAAGAGGACAGAAGGAGCCTCACATTGAGTTTATGTCTGCGGATATCAAATCAAGTTGCTTCATCCGAATAAGACAAGCATGCACAGTGGAGGGACAGGAGCTCATTGAAGAGCATCATTAGTTTTCCCGGCTAGACCTTTGCTACGCTGACCATGACAAAGAGTAAGATTAATACTGTGGTCTTATATTTACTTCACTTTTTCATACTATTAAGAAACTTAAAACAGGTTTCCATTTTAGAGGCACTTTGCACACTCAGCCTGCACAGCAGCAATACAATAGCAGCACCCACACACACATGCACAGACAGGTTCCTGAAAACCTCAACATTTGTTTCTGGACATTTTGTTTTTGATTAAATATAAACTTTGGAAATCCTGATTGGCAACTGTCCAACATATAAGTCTAAAATGTATAGTTGAACCACTGATTATTGGTTGATTACATCCTTTTTCTCATTACTTTTGGAAGCATATGTTAAAACTCAAGAAGTGGATTGAAACACTTACAGGTGTGTTTAGGAAATGCTAAGAAGTGACATCTCTGAAGCTTAATTTTGTTATTTAGAGAGAATATAAAGATTAATCTGAGGGGTTATAAGATGATTAACGGGATAAGACAGAATCAGATAAATATTTCTTCTGCATACATTTATGTTTAGTTTTCAGACTTTTCTCAAATAATTCCCTTTTTCTTGTGAAATAGACTTTCACCTTTTCAAATGAGACTTTAAATTAATTACTATTTCTAATTGGTCATCACTCATAGACAAATGAAACCTGTGATTAGGGTCACAAGAAAGCATTGCTTTGTTTTAAGGGGACACAAGCCAAAAAGGTTGGGAAGCAGTCAGTAAAACCAGTGTTTGCCAACCTTTTTGGCTTGTCAGTGTCCACTTATGATCCCCTCGTCGCAGGTTATGGCCTCGGTGTGGACATGAGTTGTGAGCAGGTTAACTAAAGAGTGGTTTTTCCATCAAGGACTGGTTCATTTGAGAACTGAAAAGGTGAAACTATCCAGTATTTCACAAGAAAAAGGGATAGAAGATTTTCACTTTGTGTACAAGAAATGTTTTTGTCTCCTGTCCTGTTAACCATCTCGTGACCCCTCAGATTCACCTCAGATTCACAAACAAGCCAAAATTAGAGAAAAGTTAGAAAAAATAACGCTAATTTTGTGTAACAGATATATGCTTCTCTCTCTAACCCCCTTTAATTATCTTGTGACCCCCGGGCTGGGAACCACTGACTCAGAAGATCAAATGGAAAGACACTAGTTGGGAAAATTACAGAGATTGTTCTTTTAAACCCTTCCTTAAACGTTATGCAATTTAAAGTAAATGGAGCATAATTGACACATAAAACCCACTTAATAATGGTTTTGTGTCATGGATTTCACCCTCTCTCTCCTCCTGATGGCTTATTAACTGACTGTAGTTTAATCTGTATAGCCTATATAGAGGAGGAGGTGGCTGTGCTGCCTGGCTGTCACACAGACTCGTCCAGAAAAGAAGGACATGGTGTAGAGCTTGTCATCATGAGCGAAAAAGCCCAGGCAAGGAGCTCTCAGGAATCTAAACTGGTGTGCGGCTTCAGATATCACCAATTCCACTTTCCTGGAGGCAAAATCAGCAGCTCAACAGTCCTACACCAACACCACTAACACCAACACTACCCATCCTCCTCCACCACCACCACCACCTCCCTTCACCTCCATGCAGGTTCAGGCACCAGCAGTAACACAAACACACCCACATCCACTCACAGATCTGGATTATATTTAAGCGGAAAAAGGCAGTGAAGGGCAGCGTTATGCATGTATTGTAACCAGGCTGTGCAAAAGCGGACTCGCCTACTGGAGCTTGTAGTTGGCCATGGTGGTGGACGGTGTTAATCTGACAGCATGCCGTAGCAGGAGTGCAGGCTGTGATATGAGAAGTAAAAAAAGCTCCTCAGCGGGGAAACGAGTCTAAAACATCCGAACATCTTCGATCAGATCAATCGGGGGGTTGGAGCGGAGCTTCTAGTTAATATCAATATCATTAGGAGCTCGTGTTACAGGGCGAGTTGTTAGAAGCAGCGCTACCCACCGACCCGATCATCTCCAACTGTGACGGAAATTAGGCTACAGCCGCGATTCATCGTTACCTTGCGCGTCCCGTCGGAAATAAAACAAATCCCGTCCGTCTTCTTTCTGATGGTCAGTTTCTACTCCGTCGGGTTGACGACCTGGGGACAGATCCGCGGACCAAACAGCCCACAGTAGCTGGAGACATGGTGAACAAATCGGTGAGCGGTGACCTACTTCCGAAGTGGCACGCTGGAGATAATATTCATGCGCTGCCTGCATTCACATTCGCCGTTGCACCGGGACATCCCTCTGTAACGCGAAATTACGGTGCTGTAATATTCCTGCAGGGACTAAACTGTGTCCGCAAATCATCAATGGGGATTTTTGTACCCACTTCACGGCATTTTTTTTTAATCTCTTGTGCAGCCTATCCCTAAAAGAAATATGCACGTGTATTTTTTTTAATTTTCTTTTGCAATAATATGTCCCTTTCACGTTATTATAGGAATGCATAGCTCTATTTAATCCAGTCCAGAGCAAAAACACCCCACTGGAAATCACCAAACTTCCACCAATCTGAGATCACTTCTTGAAAATAAGGTCAGCAAGAAGTGATAGTCTGAAGAACAGCGAAGGAAATTCATGTTTCCCGAATTGCCACTAAAATGAGCCTAAAAACACAAGAAAAATAGGTAGGTAATACACAGATATCGGACTACAAACTATAGGAAAAATAGTTCCTATAGGACTATTATAGTGCCAAATATGACTGTGAACTCACCACTGAATGTTTAAAAAGTCAACATTGAAATGGGCTACTGAAGTAAAGACTACAAAATATACTACTTAAGACTATAATAAACTATTACTCTAAACTCATGCCATGTTCCTAAACAGTGTAACATAAACATCTTTATGATCACTGTCAACTCACCCAGTATTAAATCCATAAATCCCTAGTGACTAATGACAGCAGAAAATAGAAGCACGTATCCCTCTGAATTAGTCTTATTTCCTGTATCCTCTTCTCCTCATAAGGAAAATAATCAGTAAACTATACTAATACTAATGTATGCTAATAATACACCGATAGCTGTCACATGTGAGAAAACTATAGGTCTTTTTAGAAATATACTACTACATATTAAGTTACTATCACATTAAACACACTATTAAATGTATATTGAAATATTATAGAAATCACATAAAACACTTTAACTAGGTTCAATTACTGTATTCTCTTCTCTTAATAAGGAGAAATTGAGGAAAATAATCAATAAACTGCAATGGATAATAACCAGATAGTTGACTACAAATGTCACATGCAGGAAACTATAAGGTCACTCACTGTATTGTCCATATATAAGTCCAAATTGAAATATTGTAGAGATAATATAAAACACTATAAGATCATTGTAATCTCACTGTTTAGAGAAAGCTTAAGTCCCCACATGTGCAGTTAAGAGCAACATAAACATTATTAAGCATATAGATGAAATGACTAGTTGATCTACAGAAATGTATCAGCAACACTATTGATAATCAATTAATTGTTTGAGCACAAAAGGCAAAATTTCACTGGTTCCAGCATCTCAAATGTGAGGATTTTCAATTCTATCATATTAAACTGAATATCTTTGGGTTTTGGTCTGTTAGTTTGTCTCATTGAGAAAAAAATTCAATAAAGAAAATAATCGGTAGTAGGAGAACACTATAGAATAAACACTATAAAATATGATCAATATCCAACACATCATAAAGTCCCTATACAGCAACATAAACTTTAACAAGTATACGATCAACTCTCTAATGAGTATTACATCCATAATATAACTCCCTAAAGGAGTATTCCTGTGATTTTATTTCTGTCAGATTAATGACAGCAGAGAATAGAAGCATGTATCCCTCTTAATTAGGCTCATTAACTGTATCCTCTGTTCTTAATTATATGTGGAATCGAATAATGTTGATAAGTCCCTGCTCATCATTTATTACCCTACTTTTTGAGGAAACACAGATGACACCAGCCTATTGCAGTGCGACGTACTCAGCTGCCTGGACTCACTCAGTGGATGTTCAATTACAGGAAAACTTCAATATCTGCACCAAACAGCACGTTCAGTCTCTTAACAACAAACTGATTGGAAAGCCACTATGGTATCAAGTTAGCATAGCATGTAGTCAGAATCGAGCTTAATTGGGATAAATGCTGATTGTCCTCATCAATATCTGCTTTGCAGTGTGTAATTAACAGCTGTAAACACGCTGAGTGTGTTGAGTTAATGAGGCGTGAGCACTAGGGGAAGCTGAGGGAGTGTAGACTGCTGAGAGCTGACCTGCACTGTAATAAACACACTGCAGGGAGATGCACGACACCGACCAGGGCGACTAAATGCTTCCTACACGCAGGAAGCACTCACTCACTCACTGTGATGATACAGACGTAAAGCGAGCATCTAAATGATTGCTGAAAATCACACACTAATTCAAATCTCGTCAGGTCAGATCTGAAAATAAAAATGTGAAGAATATTCATTTGAAAATCACGTTTTTCATTTGACTAGTAATTTATTTTTTAACCTTGTAATTTTGAATCACAATGCAGTCCAAACTCTGAAAACAACTACAAGTGCATATCTGAAATGTGATATCAAAGCACTTTCATACGGCTAAGCAGGACATTTATTTCGTGCATATCACATGCTCTTACAAGATATTTAACACTTCCTTCAACCAACACTAAACCTGCAATAACAGATTTTTTTTCTGGACGCTTTGGAGTCGTGCTGTCGTGGCTCTTTTAGCTCTGTTTTTGCTCTCCACCAACCCCTGAGGCAAATATCTGGCTCTTTAGCTGCTAAATGCTCCACTGTGTTCACCAGCTAGCTAACCGTTAACTTTGTCTGTGTGCCATTCGGTAACGTTGCGGCCCAGAAAACCAAAACAAGGAGCTGAAAGATGCTGTAAAGCAAATCCATAGAGCTGAAGGGAACGGCAAGAGTCGTGTGAAAATTAACTGTAACTGTATGTTCATCGATATGAGAGATTCCTCTTACATTACACACTACAAAAATATTGATTATTGCTGCTTTAAAGACTTGTATAAAGAGACATTTCCATTTGGCATAACATGTATGGTTTTCAATACTTTGATCATTATAGGAGTTTTGATCATTTCCCACCAACATGAGTATATCCAGGCATTCAGTGTAAATCTGAATTTTGAACATACCAACTAATATGAAGCAAGCCAACCCTGTGTATTTTTCTCTGTTCTGGGCTCATTTTCAAAAAAGAATTTACCAATAAAGACAGGTGTAAAAAAAAAAAAAAAAAAGTAACAATAACCATGAAAAATCAACACTGTGGGAGGCAAAATATGTGGGAAGTCACACTGTTGAATTCTTGATACGTTCAATAAAACAAAAACATTTTGTCAGAACAGTTACTGCGAGATCAAAGAATACTTGAATATGACGTTTTCTTTGCAAGCAAGCAAAGAGGAGCTTTTAAAATAAGTTCAGTGGACCCACAGGTTCCTCCACAGGATGATGAAAAGTGTTTGAATCCACTTTGACTTTACCCATTTGCAGGATGAACTGTTCTGATCAGAAGTCATGAGGTGAGCAGGAGAGCACGCATCTTGTTGTCCTTAAGCAAGACATGTAATATGATTTTAAACTCAACAGTATTTCTTAAGAGTTGTATGGGCCTGTGTAGCGTCTTGGTGTTCTCCAGACCATTTTCACCTCAGATATCTCCAGACTGATCTACATTTGGCCTTGTACCCCCCATTTGACAAGATCTTGCCCCAGAAACTCTCATCTCAGGAGATATTTACTGAAGATGATGAATTTTTCATTCTGAGGGTAGAGAGATAGCATCGGGGGGAGTGAAATAACACTGTAATGCTTTATTGATCCCTTTCTCTACTTGCCTGAAAAGTCGGAACTCAGATTGTGCTACAGACCAGCCGCCCTCGAGCTAGAGCGTCAGTGCACTGTAAACAAAAAGATTACAAAATATCCCCAGTGTTGGAGTGAAAGATTTTTTTTTTTTTTTTATATAAAAGAGATATTTCCTTGATTAAAAGAGTTCACTGTTCCTTTCACATGTCTAAATAATATCAATAGCTACAATGTGAAGTCTGCGCTGTGATTTTAAAAGATGTTCGATGTATGGAGCACAGCACTGTTTAGATTTGCATTTAACCCTTTAAAGCAAGACTATGTTACTTTTGAAATAACACATTCTTCTTTTTACAAACTAAAAGTTGAATTCATAATAAATAAAATCATTTGCTGTTACAACCTTACCTGGTCTGGTATGACCAGTAGCATATAGGGGCTAATATTAGCTAACGTTAGCAAACCTGAGCCAGATATTGCTATGTGAGTGACATTAGTGAGTCAGTTCAATGACTTTATGGCTCTTCTATTCATGTGCGATTGTTACTCTATGTTTTAGCATTTATAATTATCCTGTAACTGCCACTTGTGGCCACAGTTGTCCCTCTCCGGTTACATATAGCGCCTTTAAGATACAGTTTCCCCTTTCCTTTCCTTTCCTTTAAAGAGCAACTATACATTTCATTTTTTTTGTTTTTTTGCACTGTCAACAAGATCGTGTTAGCATGTTAATACAGGTGATTTTTCCAACAACACTATAATCTATATTTTTATAAAAACAATGAATCAAATGATGTTCAACGTTTAAACAATGTGACAACGTGTAAGGGGTCGCTCGTAGTGACCAACCCACAGAGAATCTGCAGCTCTCCTTGGCTTTACAGATCTATAGCTCGTTGTTTAGCTGTCCAGCCCACAACTTTACTGTTCTGGTTCACTCTCATACCGCAATTTTCAGCCACAGCAGGCAGATGTTTTCAGTGAAAAAGCTCTATAAACACACTGTACGCTCCCTGCTCAGCACCAAACAGAAGACAGACACGATAAGTGACTAGGTGGTGAACATAGTGCAGCATTTAGCAGCTAAAGGGCCAGATACTTCCCTTAGGAGTTGGTGGAGACCAAAAACTAAGCTGAAAAATAGAGTGAAAATATACATACATCAGGTGGCCAGAAACCTGACTCCAAATGAACGCTAATGTTGCTCTCTAACTGCTAGATGTGTAATAAGCAACTGTTTGCTAACAGGTTTGCCGTATCAACTTAAAAGGTGATGATATATCAATGTTATATCCACTACTTGTTTTCGTTGCCCCCAAGTGGCCAAAAATTGCAGGTTTAAGTTCCAAAACTTTTTTTTTGCTGCTGAGTTAGGTCCTCCACCTTGTATAACCCTTCAGTGGCCAAGGTGTCGTCACTATCATGCAAACTTAAAGTGGCTGATGTGATAGTGAGGGTCAATCTGTCTCTGTCTCTGAGGTTTTAGAAGGTCAGTGGAGTTCAAGACCCATCCTTGGTGATGGGTGATGTGGTTACACACAGCAATGATGTGTTGATGCACCAAAGGAGTAATGAACAGCCAACCCCTTAACCACCTTTGAATGTGGTCTATTTAGTCATATAAAGAAAACCAGCAAAAGGCTGGACAGCATCACAACTACTTATGAATGTGAGCCCAAGTGTTTACTGTCAATTTAACAACACAGCAGGAGAGGAAGTGACGTGTACAGCAATCTTTTTGACATTAAAGCGAAATATGTTTTCAATATGATGATTCCCACAATACACGCATAATCAGGTGAAGTCATTCAGGAGGACTTACCACTTCTGCAACCTGTCATTGGTAACTGGCTGAATACTGTGTATGTTAACCAAGGGTTTCTAAAGAGCGTGTGTGCGTGTGTGTGTGTGTGTGTGTGAAAGAGAAGTATTTGCGTCATGCATGACTGGTAACAACAATGTGATAAGTGACTAGTTTGTTTGTGTGATAACTTATTCATGCAAGGTTACCATTTGTGTGGGTTAAGACACTTTTTGAAGGGAGAATAATGAAAAATAAAGACTGAAAAAAATTATCATTTCTGTTAGAAATGAGACAATGCAGGAAAATCATATCTGTGGGAATTTAGCACAAAAACCAAACTGATAAATTGATCATAAACTAAATGTGAAAAATGATAGGACATAATGAGGAGGCATAGATTATACTGCATATATATATATATACTACATTTTAAGGATTTTTGTCTGAATCTTGTAGACTTAGCATACCAGTGTGTAACAATGACAATCAGCTTAACTGAACATATGTAGAATCAAAACACAACCTCTACAGAATATGTCAGGAACACAGAATAGCACATTAAGTTGGAAACCACAAGTTTGCTTCAAACAGAACAGGTAGTAAGCTGTTATTTCTCAGCTTCAGCGTGTAGCCTACAGATGTAGAGATGACAGTTCAACACTACAGAGCAGATACAGGACAGGAAGTGTAATTATCTGCTTCTACTGTTCCTCTTCAAAGTGACGGGGCAAGATGCCAGACATCCTGACTGGCAAGGGGTGGGGGGGGCCACATAAAGAGAGAGATAGCGATGAAGACTGAATTCAAAAGACCGAAGCGGAGTGGGAAAGTGGAGAGGGAATCTCACTAGATGTGAGGGGTAAGGAAAGACAAACTTAGTAGAAATCAGCGGGGCAATTTTTCCCATTCACCCTCCTGCTTTTCTTTGCTTGACAGCGCCTCAGAGATACAGACGTTTGACATAGACTGCCTGAGCGAGCAGGCGAGAACAAGGGAGAAGAGAAATTAGGAGAATGTGTGAGAGACAGCGACGGAGGGGGGAGGGGGGGGGGTCAAAAGACAAGAGAGTGATGGATTGAGATAGCACAGAGAATGGAGACAGAGAGAGATTGTCATCATCATCATGAACAATGACTCTCTGATAGAGGAGGCCTGTCGCTGGATTTTCAACCCAGCTGAGGAAGGAGCAAGGAAGGGGCGGCCGCCCGCCTGCCCACCTGCCAGGGCCTCAGTCATGCTTTTAGCATCTGCCAAACTGAAGGACGCTTGGTGCCATGTGCTTTTCACTGAAGGAGCCTGATGTTTGTCAGTCACAGTGAGGGCTTCTGTTCTGTCCTGCCTCAGCCAAACAGGATTTAATGTCCCCCCCCCCCACACACACACACACACACTCCCACCCCATGTAAACAATCCCAGTGTGTGTGAGAAGTGAGTGAGACCCTGGCTCTGAAAGCTCCACATCCACTGCAGCTGTGGGCCGGCCAACAGCTGAAGCCGGGCTGTGTGTCTCTGCTCTCTTTCTGCTTCCTTCCCCACCAACCCCGCCTCCTCTCCTCCTATGTTTCCATGAAACAGACCTGTAATTTTCACAGCTGTGTCTCGGGCATTGTGCCAGGGTGAGTCAGGGAAAGAGAGACAGAGAGAGAGAGGGAGAGGGAGAGAGAGACGGGCTGGCTAATGGCTTTAAGAGGAGCACAGGCTACAGCACAGATTTGCTAACCCTGAGACACTCAAGATTCAAACCAGAGAAATATTCAAACTGCAAAACTCATTAGCATTATAAAACATACAAGTACAAAGTTCTGTAAATTATATGGGGGGCACAAAGCATAATTCAGGTTTACAACTTGGGTTATTTTCATAATTTTGACTATCATATCTATTGGTTAGGATAATATTGTAGGCTACTCAGCTGCTGTAAGTAACTGCCAAGACACAGATTATCAGAGAGGTAATGAGGTCGACAGTTTAGCTAAGATTCTCTAAACCGCCTTATTTGAAGGTAAAACCGAAAGCGTAATAACCCCAAATTGCAGGAAATCTGTTTTCACGCACAACTTATTAAATACAGTAGGTCAAAGTTGAACCCAGAAGTCAGTCTGTAAACTGTGATGCACGTTTACAACGGACAGTTTGGGTCATCAGTTTGCTGTTTGCCTTAGTTTTCTCTTTTTTTGTATTGTCTGCCTGTTGTGTGTTTCTGTTGGACTTCTTTTTAGCAGTGTCGCCATATTCCCAGATCTCATCTGAAGATGGATTACCCACAGGGAATATCACACATCTGTCCTGAGGCTTCAGAACTCTTCAGGGTTAGAGGGCTAAAGCTCCAGGCTTCAGCTGTTTTGGGCTCATTTCAATTAATATTTGTATAGAAAAACGCATTATTAAAATACAATAAATGACATGATAAGGGCCTAAAGGTGGGTCCTGCTTCATTACCTGATCCTGAAAGGTCTTCACTATGTGTAAATCTACTTTTAAGACCTCAATTCATGGGTGTAGGTTTGGTTTCAGAAGTGTGAATTTTAGGAGAATATTGTAAATAAAACTGTAAATAAAAACATTAACATTAAGAGATGAAGTGATTTGAAATCACACCCTCACCTTCATTATTTCAGTTCTGTGCTTGTATGTAACATATTCCTAAATTAATGTGGGAAGAATGGGGGTTTATTAGGGGCCCAGCAGTTTGCCTCGGGGCCCTCTAAAAGGTTAATCCAGCCACGATCTCTGTAAGTAGCTTGGTGAGTAGAACGTTATTATTACCAATAGGAAGGATGGCCATGATTACAAAAGTAAGACCCAAGTTGTAATAAATTATCCGAATTATCCTTTAAAATTTGATTAGCAGAGCGACCTGAACAATTAGGCACAATCTACATCAACAACATTTCATCATGCTATAACTTATTTTTACTAACAGTAATACCATCAGGTTGGACATTTGAGATTCTCTGAATTTAAAACACACAGGTTTCCCAATGATTTAAAGTCCAGCAGCCCAGCACGCGACCATGCAAATCTTGCCCAAATGAAGTCATTTAACATGGCTGACCAAGTGAAGTATAAAACGGATAGCAACAGGTTAAAAAGTACGTTTGTTTTAAAAAATAAGACTCAAGGTAGATTGTACTGAATGGTATCTGAAAAAAAACAAGCCCAATGAGCTGTCTGAGCTCCTGTAGATAATATTTAACATCTCTCTGTGGGGCACAGCAGTGTGACTATGACAAGTGAGAAAAGGGATGTGTCAGTGTACTTTTCCATTGCAACTTCATGAACAATAAAGTCATTCATCCTGGGTGGGATGTTGTTTTCACGTAACTATAATATTTTTTTATGGATTAAATTTGCAAGATGAACCACGCAATAATATGACAACGCTCTCTTTTTAGTTACATTGCTAACACCGACCTTTCTTCTGAGCACATGTAGGCCTGTATCTTAGCAGGAAGTGTTTGTCTCCTTCGGGACAGCAGGGAGGACAGTGTGTTTGGATGACAGGAGGCACGTTCCCCTCCTCCTCCTCCTCCTCCTCCTCCTCCCTCTATGGCCAGAACAGGACACTTCTTCAGAAATAATGGGATTATGTCCAGGATTGATGTCCAGCTTTATGGCTCACGTGTGGGCACTGCACCTCTGTTCAACATGCTGCTATGACAGGCCTGTCAGTCAAGTAGGCTGTGGAGAACTGACTAGACGCAAATCTACCACAACCTCCAGAACTGAAGCTCTATTGTCTGGCTTTTCAGTCCACAAAAGGCTTTATAAACACCATTATACTGAAGAACTCACTAGGCAACTTGTATGTCATGCATTATAACCCTTTTCACTGGCCTTTTACAGCAGGAGACGATCAGCTTTTCACAAATTAGATTAATCCAAACAGGGCTGCAACTCACTATTACTTTCATTAGCAGTTAATGTGATGATTATTTCCATGATTAAACAATAAATCATGTAATCTATAAAATGTCAGAAAAAGTGAAAAATGTCCATAACAAGTTCCCAGAGGTCAAGCTAGAGTCATCAAATTGCTTGTTTTGTCCAACCAACAGTGGTGGAAGAAGTATTCAGATCCTTTACTAAAAGTAGCAAAAAAAGTACAGAAGTTTTGTTGAAACGCATCTTCCAGTACAATGCACCTGAATCAGGTGCCTCTCAGTTCAAAGACAGAAAACTTCCAAGGGGAAAAAAAGTGCCTGGAGCATACTGATTATATTACAGACTTCCAGTGTAAAGCTGTTGAAGTGAAAGAGCGTTTCCAGCATAGGGGTGACCCCACAGCATATATCTCCTCTATCAGAGGGCCCTACATACAGATATGTAGGGAATCCTTGTTCCCTCTATCAGCTCTGTGCCTCCCTTGATCACATTCAAACATTCCCACACTAGAAAACCACCAAACACTGTCTCCTGGCCCTTAACTATTATCTGCAAAATTTACTTAAAGTATCAAAAACATGCAAGCAGAATGGCCCATGACTGCTTTATATTATTATACATTCTATTATTGGATTATTATTGCTTTATTTAACATAAGGAGCATTTTAATGTTATGTCTGTTTGATGGGGAGCTCATTTAAACTTCTTTATATACTTTTGGGTAATTAAATGTACTGTGTGTAATTTGCAGTATCTGCTCATTAGACGTTTTCCACATCTTATCAGCAAAGTAACTATAGCAGTCAAATAAATATAGTGGACACAATATTTCCCTCTGAGAAGTGGAGGAGTAGAAGTGTTAAGTGGCATAAAATGGAAACACTAGAGTAAAGTACACGTACCTCAAAATGCTACTTAAGTAAAGCTGGCCTACTTGAGTAAATGTACTTACAGTACAGAAGCCAAATATATTCAGTTTATTATCAGAATAAAACAGCAAATATCCACATCTGAGACTTGGAAGCAGTGAAGTTCTGATATGTTTGCTTTTAAAAAATTACAAACGATTAATCAATCATCCCAAATTGTTGCCGATCCAGTTAACTAATAGATTAATAGTCTCTTGATGCAAAAGAAATAACTAGTAAAATACCAGCAGGGCCTTTAAGAGTCTATCAGTTGCTGGGTGTGTTTTCCTGGGGGTATTGGCAGGCTAAAACTTACTGCAGTTATTCTGCATGAAACATCCTCCATCTCTTTAGTTGAGTCAGTAAACCAACAAACACAAACTCCGCAGCAGAGTCGAGCCTCGAACTTGGCTCGAACAGAAGCTGCTTGTGTGACATTTTGCGATCACGAGCTGGAGTCTCAGCCCGAGGCTCTCTGCTCGCCGTTTACGAGGAAAAAAAAAAAAAAAAAAGACAAAATGTGCCACCTGCACGAGACGAGAGAAGGAAGAAGTAACAGAGACCTTCACCAAAGTTTCACCAGCAAAAGGAAGGATCTGTGTATCTCTCCACAGCTGACACATTATCCCAGCAACCCCCGAGCTGTCTCATAGCCTGTCGCTCTTGTCCTGCTTGACACTTTCAGTTTTGCCCGAGAGGCGATAAGAGTTGAAGGCAGTTGTGTCTTACCGCTTTGTAGACTGGAAAAAAAACTCCACAGAGACGATATTAAAAAGGAATATCACTTCCACAGGGCGAGAGAGTGATGCGTCAGGTGTACGCTTCCCGCAAGTGAAGGAGGAAAACAGAGCGCAGGGCGACTCATGTTGAGTTGATCGGCTGAAACCTCTTTTTCTTTTAAACTCCAAACTGCGCTGCTACGCGTAAAAATGCCCAGTCGGTACACTTTAAACTACAACACCGGTTTAAAGGACGAAGCAAAGGCGTGCTACGCGCATTCAGCGAGCTCCTGCAAACTACGGCTCACTTCAGCGTGTTTTTACATAACAGCATCATCCGCTTTTTTATGTTGACGCATCATGTAGCGAAAACATGGAGTTTCTTAAAGGGCCACGGACGCACCGTCCACATGTCACCGTCCCCCAGCAGCCCCGCTGTGGCTGACAGATGGCTTTCACCTAGTTAATGTCTTTAAGCCCTCTTCTTTTGACACTTGTATTAACCCCGGCAGCAGTGGCTGAAAGAGCTGCTCGGGACTGAATGAAGGATCGGTGGCTCATGAGCAAAACCTGCTCTGACATGTGACTGCATGGTGCCTCCTGGAGCACTGATGTAGGGGAGTTTGTTTGTCTCTTCTACGTGACTTCTCATTTTAATTTTATATAGTGGAACTTGAAATGTTCACATTATGGTGCTTGTTTTGCACAAGTCTAGAATGTGCAGAAACTGGTCCTCAGATTTTGGGTTGTCATGATTAAACTTTCTTGTCCTCGATTCCCTTAATTTCCCTGCAGTTTAGTTCATTAAAGTAAAATATAATAAAAATACAAAATAGCAAAATAAAGGCATGTCAAACGTGATTCAGGGAAACCACATTATCATTTTTTGTATAAACTGTGTATGAACTGGAGACCGCTGCAACATAAACATCTGAGGGACACATTACATGATTGAGACCCACACTAATCTCAGACAGGTGCTGATACAACACATGTTTGCATATATTAACATTTAGTCTGCAGACCCAGACAGAACTACTGCAACTTCCAAGCACCCTTCTCCTGGCTACTTATACCATGAATAGGCTACTTTAAATAGATATGAATCAGTTGTAAGTTGAAACTTATCATTTTATTAATGTTAATAAATCCTTCAGCACGCTTTATAGATCAGTTATGAGCTACTAATACAGGAACAACTTGTGGAAAATCCTTGTATGTCTTGTGTTTATATACTTTCTATTTGGTAATAATACTGTAATAAATGTTTGTAATTCTTAAAATATAATAATAAATGCATGTGGTTTTCTCACTTTATAACAAGCCATCACGTCTACACTTACATTTTAAGTTGTAAAATGTTAATGAAGTCGTTAATAAATGGATATTGATCCAAGTAAGTGGTCCAACCACTCAAAGGGAGTTTTACAACTGAGCAACCCAAACGTTATTCTTAATAATGGCTTATAACGGATCTATAAAGCTTTAGTAAATCATGTATTAACCATTAATAAAGCCATTGTAGCTAAAATGTATAAGCCCTTTATGAACACATGAACTCGTTAATGGTCAGTATTTCCAATGGGCCATCATAACGTGGAAGTAATAGGAACTTTTGAGCTGAGAAGCCACATTTCCATGATGCATACCTTTGTTTAGTGTGTATCCTGTTGGTTTTATTTTTAGCTGGTTCTTTGTTAATCGGAAAGGACCCCTCCTATGGCATGTTTTGCATATTACATAGCATCCAACAAACACATATTAATGACTCACGTACATTAACTTCAGACTTGATGCTCACTGTAAGGAGGGAAATCTTCACTTGACAATAAGGCATTCAGTTTGCACCGCTCCCTTAAGGGAGGAGTCCTTCCTGCTTAATAAAGGGCCATACAGCTAAAAAGACAAAGCACACTCCACTGACAGAAGCTACACAGCAGCTTCCTTCACAAAGATGTGGCCTCACAAGCTGGACATTTGAATTACAATCACTTATTTACTGATGTGCAAAGTCTTAAATGATTCATTAACCCTTTAGAAAGTAGCAACAACGTATTAACCCTTTATTTGCATGCTTTACTTTAAAGCTAGACCTAATCTGATAATAAGGCAGGCCTATTGTATATTTTTAAAAATGAATACAAATGAATCAGCAAAGTTATAAACAATAATGGTCTATATACTATTATAGTATAATATTCTGATAAGAAATGTAAAAAACAAACAAATATGATTAGTTCTCTATAAAGTGACTTCTGTGTGCCGCAGATGCACAATCATCTCTGAAGTAAACTCTCATCCTTCATCTTGTCATTGTGTTTTGACAGGAGAACGGTCCACCTGTCGTTCCAGGACAGGAACCTGGTAGAAACAGTTTGATTGATTGATAACATTTTGAATGCAGGACTTCTGAGTATTTTTATAGTGTGGCATTAATAGTTTGTAAATGTAAAAAAAGTAAATGATCTCAATAAAAATAAAATATAAATACGAAGTCACTTTCTCAATCAATCATGTTACAAATTCGAGGCTGAGTTATTTGTTTTTAACTCTCATGTATCATGGATTTTTAAGAGGATATATATTCTTACAAGATAAAGTTAAACACCATCTCATTCCAGTTCAGTTCCCCCAGCGTGTTAGTGAGATACTAATGTTTAAACCTGACTTGTATCCTGTAAAGGGAAAATCCACCCTGAAACAGAACTCCTATTTATTATTCAAACGCTCTGCGGTGGTTTATTCACTGTCTGAACTACTGTCTTCCCTTCGGCTTTTCTAGAAACAAGGAGCTCTATGTTCAGTGGGTACAGAGGGACTATAGAAATATGTATGTTTTCTTTACAGTGTTTCTTTTTATCACAGGATACATCCGAGCCATGAATGTATTTCAGGACAAGCAGCCATCTCTGACCACAGTCAAAAGAGCAGACAGACATTTCTGCAGTGAACTGAGAAGCATCTTCTCTTTCGTCTCCACCAGAGGGTTAAGAAATAAAACAACTCTGAATACTGTTAATCCTTCAGCTCAGCGCTAAGTGGTTTTATCACAGAGAGGCAAGAATGACACATAGCGGAGCAATATTGAGCAGTATCAAAGTCCAACCAGACAATCTCCTGCACATCAATCAGAGTCCAAGTAGCTGACGGAGACGAAATGACAGTAGATGGATTGGAGGCAATGAGCTTTGACATTTTCACTCAAGTAAAGGATCTAAATCTTTTTTTCGTTACTCCACGTCATTATGTCAATTATTCTGTGTATGCAAACTTAATGAATATTCAAAACCCTCTAGTGTCGACTTGTTTTATGTAACTCTGCACAGAAACAATAGTTTTCATGAAAAACTGCTTTAACCTTGAGACGCTTAGAAGCTTTGTAATGTACATAAAAAGGTAAATGAAGGAGCTAATGTATAACAAGTGATAAAAGCTGTTAAGTGATTTAGTATTGCACAGGCATTCAATTGAGGACTCACAAAAACAGATTTAAAAAAGAAAAGGTCACAATCAAAGCAGCAGAGGAAGAGATATGCTGATGTTTAGGCCCTTATAAGGGTCAAACTCCAAAAATGTTGGATCCTACATTTCCCATAATGCAACCAGTGGCATATTTTGGTAAATGCCGAGATCTTTTAAACTCAAGTCCCCAGTTTGCAACGCAGACTTTCTGTTATAAATGTGTAGTCCAACTCGAGATAACCTGCCAAACTCCCCCATGTCTAGTAAACCGACTTCAGTGCTTTTGAGTTTCCTTTTTGAATTTCTGGAAATTTAGCTTTAACTTTATCTAATTCTGAATTATTAAGAAATGATCAAGCACTTTGAAAACAGTATGCTTGTGGGACATAACATGTGATCCTTAAGGAAGTACAGTACACAAATTCCAAGTCCAGAAATAAAAAAAACTTTATTTTTGTTTACTGCAAACAGAACTACAGTAGTATATTTCCTACATTTTCACACTGTACATCTACATATGGACACCAATAGTTATCTGGAGAGGAGAAGACGAACAAATCGTTAGGAGGGTCTCTCCAGTCGGACTGTACAGACAAACTGTTTTCTAATGCCAATTCTCTACAACAGAATACTCAGGACATCGGCTGTTTTTCCTTATTGATCAGAAAGTTATCAGTTTGCAAAAAAAACAGCGAGTGATCAAAGTGCAATCATGACTCACTACTAATGTTGGAGAAAGTCATTACTGGATGTTTTTTGTCAGGTTTTACCAAAGCAACAGCGGCCTGTCAAAGTGTCCCGGAGCACTGAGCCCCAACCTGCTCGTCACTGGCTTCAAATACATCAGCTTATCTTATATAATGATGGTACAGTATTCAGAATTGATTCATTCTTATAACCCTTGAAACGCCAACATGGTTTGTTGAAGGACAAACTAAGCAGCTTGATACCAAAACTGGTGGCAGCAGCAACTTTGGAGCTGGTGTTCAAGACGACACAAAAATCAGCCTTCAACACATCAAGGGGCCTAAATATACCATAATACAATGACGAAATAAAAAAAATTATTGACTGTTACACAACTGCATTAAACATTTACAAAAGATCATTTGATTTTATCACATAAGAGGAAATTCTGCGATACTGCCTAAATATAACGGTTAAATACATATGATTTTATTGCTTTATTGGCATTTCAGTGGTTATCAAATCAAGGTAACTCAAACTAGTTAGCCTGATGCTAAAATGACATCAAGGCCCCTTGACATACTAAATCAATATTTAAATTTGTTTTACAGCTCGCCAGTGAGCTTGTAACATCCGAGTCACCTCTGAGTGATTTCATGTTTGGAATATATACGAATTAAAATCTCAGGTGACAACGATTCGTGATGACATATGTGGTAACCTAACAACACCCTAACAGCAGCAACATTTCATAAGGCTCTGGGTGCGAGTAACTGTGTTCATCCACGACAAATCACTGGTACAGTCTTTAGCGAATGCCATTTCTCACTTCTGATTATTTAAACATGGAGTTGAAGGCTCGTCCAATAATGAGCCGGCGGATTTCACTTGTGCCTGCACCGATTTCATACAGCTTTGCATCGCGTAAGAATCGCCCCATGGGGTAGTCGTTGATGTAGCCATTCCCACCTGTTGACAAGTGACACATAAATTAAAGTTAGTGCACAGTAACAGAGCGTGTTGCTTTAGAGTGCACATACTGCAGAAATAAAATGCACACGTATTAAATGCATAAGTCGCTGAGCTCTTAACATCTTTGCTGCATGGCTTCATAACACAAACAATGTGTATTTTACACCTGAAATATAATTTTCTTAATAAATCATACTTTATCAAAAGTCTAATTCATTTACATATATATATTACTGAGTGATTTTACACTACACTAATGCAATCAAGTCAGCCGACTATAATGTAAATCCGTTTAAAACTTGAAAAATGTCTAAATTAGGAAAGATTATAAAAAGGAAAAATATGAAACAAAACCATTCACACTTAATTAAGTTGAAATGGTAATTTGTTTGAATAAATCATTACAGTCTGGGCACAAAATACTATAAAAATAACGCATTTACTGGCAAAACAAGGCAACAATATGTCATGTGCACTCAGTTTCATCAAAGCTTGGCATGAGGTGAAAATGGCAACAGGCAATATAACATGAACACAAAGCGGCAAATTCTTTATAATCATGTAAATTAAACAAAAACACTGCATGTAACGTGTCTATAGAGCAATTCATACCAGGTGTGCGGTTTCTATCCATCCATACTATTTACAGTATATTCTCACTTCTCTCTACTATCCTAGAAGTTTAAAATCAAAAAAGAGATAACTCCCTCCATGTTCACACAATGCACTCTTCTTCCCCACACTGCAGCAAGCTATTTCTTAACCAAATTAGCTGCACCTGTAGAGCTCCTGACAATGATGTTAACGTCAAAGCACCACCCTTCACACCAGCAACAAGACTCCCTCCAGAATCAGAGTAAAGACGGGTCATCACATTTACGAGGTACATCCCAAAACTGGGCGTAAACCCCACTTTACTTACCTACTTAACGTACTTTAAATGTTCTCCTGTACTGATAAAATCATTACAGTTGCCTTTATTTTAAGGTTCAGCTTTGATTTGAACCACTCAGTTTCTTGGCACTTACCCAAACACTGAATGCCATCCAGAGCAACCTGAGTGGCGTTCTCCGCACAATACAGGATCACTCCAGCACAGTCCTGCAATGACAACACAGGTCAACACAGTCACTGTGTGCAGTCGGGGGGGGGGGG